>JAIPRL010002665.1:31050-56182 GCA_025469235.1 Pemphigus obesinymphae | reverse complement strand
TTCTCACGGCACTCCACACTTCCTCTTCCCTTATTAAATCTACCATACCCAAATTCCACTCTACCCGATCAATTGCCCCTCTTGGAAATTCTTCATTTAATAATCCCTCAAAATAGTCTTTCCATCTATTTATCAGTTCTTTTTCCTTTGTTAACACCCTCCTATCCTCATCTTTTATACACCAAACATTTTTAAAGAGATCAGAGATCAAAGATCTTCTTTAGTTCATTTTCTCGTTTCGCTTGACCGATAATGATGTTCATACCATTCGCGTTGAGTAGTTCTCTAAGTTTCTCATTTTCGTCTTCCAACTTGTTCACGCGGTCTTGTAGTTCTTTGTTGTAGATGTTTAGTTCTTTTATTGAAGCTACAATTTTGATACTTTTCCAACTCCTCCAAAAGCTTGTTGACTTCTGCCATCTTGTATAATTGGTTATCTGACAATTTCGAAGGTAGCTCTGAAAAGTAGCTCTTTTACTTTCTCTTTGTATTTCGAAAATTGGTTGTTTTAGACGTAAGAGCTTGAATTATTAATAGCTGTAGTCATGGAATTCGCTTTTGCGTTTTTTGTGTTCTCAAATTCTTTGGAGCTTCGACGCTGTTTACTTCAGGTCGTAGAAACGAGTTGGAGCGTCGGGCGCTAATTGTTACGGACTAACGCAGTGGTTTAGTTCCTAAGCTATATATATTTTATTAAATAGATAACAATAAATAACATTTGAGTCTATAATATGTATATAGGTAGGTTACATTAATTTGGTGTCGTTGAGAGTCGAAAATTACAATCACATCTATCGAGTCTCCGCGTAGGCAAACTTATGCCCATGCTCTCTATTGTAAATCACACTTATGACACACTCCCAACTTATCCCCAGAGAGGGTTACGACGATTGATATAGCTGGAGGCGAATTGGGTGCGGCTGGCCGGAGTTCCGTGGATGGTATAGCAGCTTGTCGGTGTTCTTGATCGGTGGCTCGTGCTCCTCGGCTGCTTGTTCGGATGCCCGTCGTTCGGATGGTCTGATGTCAACTGTGGTCTGGATACTATGGTCAACTTTGGCTGGATACTTCTTGCTCGCTCGGTAGGTCTTCCTTTCAGTGTGTCTAGGTACGTTAATACTTGGAAAAGTGAAATTAAGAAAATTGTTAGTTTTTTTTCCAAAAGTGCACCTGTACTTAATAAAAGTACAGGTGCAGAATCTGATCTTGATTAGTCGTTGTTTTTTTTGGCATGTAGTTTAACATCTCGGTCCTGTGATTGGTCGGTGTATGGTTTCACCTTTGTGACTTGTGATTGACTTATGGTTTCAACTTTGTTTTAACTTGGATATATATTATTTGTACGTGTGGTTCTGTTGTGCCTTATCATGGTGGGTGTACCCGTTACAATCAGTAATTATGAACGAAAAAAATAAGAGGAAATGGATTTTATAGACTGTAGTCTGATAAACAATTATTACAAATGTTATTATTATATTCTAGTATTTTATCAGTGCACTGTGTAGTACGGTATTCGAACTCTACCCTATACGGTTGCTAATATACAGACTACGGTTATCTACCGAGTAGATAACCGTAATGCAGATGAACAATTTTTGCGTGAACTATTTTCCGTTAACAATTTCTGTGCTACCGGTTAATAGTCATCAGTGGCGTAATCAGGATGTACAAATATTTGGAGTATGACGTTTCACTTTCTCGAAAATGTATTTAAATTTTAAATTTTAAAATGATTTTTAAATATCGCAAGTCTTCGAAAAATTTTCCAATATTTATAATAGTTTGGTAAATGTACTTATTGACGTATAAGTACCTAATATAACAGTTTATAATATGCATACATATAATCATCAATTTTATAATATTATTATTTAACATTTTTTTTTTATTTTAGGTACTTAAAAGTTATAACTATATACTTTCAAAATTGAATGCTTGAAATCATACATTTTATTTTAGTTTCATATTGATTTCTGAATATTGTTAATTTGTCGTTTTAAATTATTAAATTTCATAATTTATTTATTGGTATATATTTGTTATATTACTTGTAGAACTATTTATAGATATAAATAAAAACCCAATTTCTACAAAATAATTTGTTTAATTTAAAAAAATACGTATTTCAAAAACAGTGTATCTTCAGTGTTAAACAACTACTGTAAGTACTGTAGTAGTTGTTTAACACTGAAGATGGAAACATTGTTTTCGAAATACGTATTTGTTAAATAAAAAATTATTTTGTAGAAATTGGGTTTTTATTTATATCTATATATATTTGTTATCTGTCTGTATAAATACGTGTAAAAATCATAGTTATTAGGTCCAACCAGTTTAGTCAGCGCCCGCCCGCATATTAGTAAACCATACATTGTTAGAGAACCGTATATGAATCCTGAGCGCTTATTGGCTACATTTCGTTTGAGATAATACAGTACAAGTTACAGTACTGTTAAGAACTCCATTCTTAATGGATTAAACTGCTGATAACAGCATATTATTTTAGATGTAGCCATCGACTAACTTATAAATGTAGGATGACAATGTTAATATGTATTAACACAACCAACGTATCATATAATGTATATTATTTTATTTTATTATATTACGAGAGTTGCAAACTCGAGGGGTAAAAGGGCGTCGGGCACCACGTTACTCTCGCCGCTGACATGTTCGATGTTGTGGACAAAGTAGGACAGGAAAGCGACATGTCGAGCCTGACGGTCGATGAGTTTTTCCGCTTTTTGTGAGAACATGAACAGCAACGGTTGGTGATCGGACCTGAGTGTTATGGGCCTGCCCTTGATCGAGTGAACAAAATGTCGGGCCTCGAGGTAGGCGGCGAGGAGTTCGTGATCGTACGTGCTGTACCTTGTCTGCGAGCCGGTGATTTTGCGCGAAAAAAAACCAAGTGGCCGCCAGTCGCCCCCGGAGAACTGCTCAAGAACTCTCCCCACAGCGATGTTCGACGCGTGGGTGCTGAGATGCAATGGTGCTTCGTGAAATGGGTGCTGAGATGCAATGGTGCTTCGTGAAGTGGGTGCACGAGTCTTACTATGGCGGTGAGAGCTTCCCAGTAAACCTGGAACGCTTCGCGCACTGCGTCTGTCCATATAGGTAGGCCGTCGCATTTCGATACCAGAGCGGTGATGCCATAGAGTGGTGTTTGAATTCTAGCCGCGCCCGGAATGAATCGGTGGTAGAAATTTAGTAACCCGAGAAAACGCTGCAGCTTCTTTTTTGATGTTTGGCTGCGGCCACTGATTGATGGCACTGATGCTATCCGGGTTCGGGCGTAAACCCTGCGCGTTGATAACGTGCCCGAGGAACGTGAGGGAACGGATGGTAAAAACGTATTTGGCCGGATTATTAGCAATGCCGAACCTTTCAAATCGACCGAGGCGGGTGCGAACGTGCTCGACGTGCTGTTCCGCGTTCGTGGACGCGATGAGAACGTCATCGGCGTAGGCAAAAACGAAATCGAGACCGTCGAGTATTTAATTAACTAACCTCTGGAACGTTTGTGCGGCATTGCGGTGTCCAAAACACATGACCGGTAACTCGAAGAGGCTGAATGGTGTTGTGACAGTAATCTTGTGAACGTCGTTGTTGGCGATGGATACCTGGTGGTAGGCGTGGACCAGGTCGAGCTTGGAGAAAACGGCTTTCCCTGCCAAATTTGCCGTGAAATCGTGGAGATATGGCAACGGGTATCGGTCCGGAACGTTGACGTGTATAAGCCGACGGTAGTCCCCGCAGGGTCGATATGATCGGATGATCCGTCTTTTTTTGGTACTAACAGAAGTGGGCTCGCTCAAGAGCTGGCCGATATGAGATGTTCACGCGGGTGGATAAGGAGTCCAGCGGGCCGTCGAAACTGGAGATGATGGCCATGACGTCGGACGGTAGCTTTTGTAACCAGAACTCCTTCAATGCATCTTTCCCAATACCGCCTTGCATGGGTCTGCGCATGTCTCGGAGCATTTATGATGACCGACGATCGCCCATGCCCCCGGGTTTGACGATCTCGCGGAAGCAAATAGACTTGGGTAGATCGTAAGCGTCGATCAGATGAGTGCGAATTGCGTCATACGACGCGGTTGGCCTGAGGAGATTGCCGACAGTTCGGACGCCTTCCTCGTCCAATGCTGAATGCACCCATAACAAAGTTCACGCGAGAAGCGTTGGTATTCACGTGATGTTTCGAGAACACGGATTCCCTGTGGGTGAACCAATATCCGGGTGATTGTTTCCAAAACGCCGGAAGACGTACGTTGGCGATCGCGTAGACGGAAGTATTATCTCCTCCATCAATCATGGCAGCGAAACGGAACGAGTAGGAGAAATTATGTGGTGATGGCCCGTCACATTATCATAGACTTTTTTTATCGTGTATATTTTATGACTGGTATTTTTATATCGAATGATACGAAACGAAAGAAATAAGTATATACTAATATGTCTATACTCCGCGCAAGTTAAGAGTGTACACAAATCTCGGACAAAAACTCATCCGCCACGCGCAGGTAGGTATTATACAACGTGACCTCAAATAACACGGTATACACCGAGTTGTAGTGCTACCGTGTAGTTGTAGCACCGTGTTGAGAGTCCACTTATATTTTGTACTTTACCGTTCACGATCGGTATGGCGCGGTATCGACCGATCCGCAGCGGTTTTTCCGGTCATTCTCCCCGGGCCGCAGTATATTATGTATTTTAATTTTGAAATTAAAATTATATAAACCACGGTCCCCGGATTTATTATTTTTTTTCTTGTGTTATATACAATTTTAAATAGGTACTACAAATACAAATATAAAATATATAATACGAGTATGAGTTTCCCCAAAGAAAAGTATATCCCCTAGTGGAAAACTAAGTGGAAATATTATAATAATTTGGCGTGATTTTTTTTAATTAATTCAGTTTTCAGTAATATATTAGTTGTTTTTATGCTATTATTAGTAGTATTAGTAGTTAAAATTGATAATAGTCGTGCCTTATTCGCGTCATCACTTGAACATACCGTATACAAAGAGTCAATAAATATTGACGCTCTGTATGCCAGAGTGCCGGTGTTCGACTACGGTAAGGTTGCGGGGTGGAAACCGTTCGCTGCCTGCGCGACTGTGTACACTCTTAGCCCGGCCGCACATGCCCACACTCACATTGGCCGTCACGAGCCGTGTGCGAGTGGCAGTATTTAAAACCTATGGCCCAGTACCAAATTCCATTTCCAAAATCCAATTCAATCTCATAACCCAACCCACTAGAAAAGGCCTAGCCTGGAATATAAAAGACTAAACGGTCGTCCCCCATGCAAATGCAAATGTACCAAACTCCGCATTTGCTCTCACGTGTTGATGCAGGCACGTACATGAGCGTATACGCATGTGTCGGCTAGGTGACCGAGACATTGTTTTTGAGTGACAGTGTCGTGAGTATTTGCAAAATGGAGGAACTTATTGAGGCTGTTCGAAGCGAAAAATGTTTATACGACGTAAAACACCAAGATTATATGAATACAAAATTAAAGGATTCTATTTGGAAACGAATCGCAGAGGCGCTAAATCTAATACATAAATCATATAATAAATCATATTATACGTCTTCTCCTATACAACAACAGCCACAGGAAGGTGGGACACCAAATATTATAATCACTCAGGGTAATGAACTTGACAGTTCTGGAAATATGTTTCAAACTTTTTAAATTAAATTTATAAATTATTATTGTGCTTTGAATAGTTCCACTTAATTTTGTAATTGTTTACCTACATAATAATAAACATAATAAATACATAATAAACTTACCTTAAGAAAACGGCCAATTTTTCTTCAGTACTAATTCGTTCATGACCACTATATCCTTGATCATCTAAATCTGTAGCAATCATCGCATGTACTTCCTTAAAATCGTTCCTAGTCATTCTAAAATAATTTTTAAATTTTTCGTCTGAAAACTCAGAAGTTAATTTGAATTCTCCATGTGTTTTCCTTTTAGACAGGTAAGAGCTCTTCCATATTTTTTTTCGGATGATTTCCTTATTAACAATAATCTATTTAAAAACTCGTTATCACTGTGGGATTCTGAACTTATATCAATCCCGTCCATCTTGCTTCGTTTTATCTGGTATATTACGAATGGTATATTACGGAATGGTAGAGACACTGACTGATGTACGACTCGTGAAAGCAATTGCGGACACACACATGCCCACCAATGTCAAAGCGACATTGGCGCAGTGTCGTGAACGAGTGCGAGTGTGGGCATATGCGGCGGGCCTTAACGTGAGCGGAGTATACGTTTTTTAAACTTTGGATACAATATTTTGTTTTTATACTCCATGACATTTGTTTTTTCCATGGGATTCGTAAACTATGCTTCTTCTCTTACTAATAATAATCCTCGGACCTCTATCTCTGTTATCGGTCCATATATTTATATGTCTATGGTGAGGTCCGGTGTATTTCCCCAAAAATAAATTCATCCTTTCTTAATATTACGTGTGCTACCTACTATAAAAAAAATTGGCAAAAATGTCGCAAAACGACATTAATATAGGTAGCTCCACCATAGTAAAAAGTTAAAATACCCCCTACATTCCGCCACCGTATATACTTTTGGCCTTTTGGGGAAATTATATCAACACTCGTTCTATATTTAGCTCTATATGTAATCTATGCTCATGTATAGTCGTCTATATCTTAGTTCATGTTATGTAAATATAACGGTATTAAGTAGGTTCCTGTTATCTCGCTTCAATCAAACCGCTCTGAAATGAAAAAAAAACGGAAGTTGTGGGGGGAGTGTTTATACGGCCTGTATTGTGTATCACCGGACATGCGGGTATCACAACGTGCCTTACTTGAGCATGAAGTATAGTGTACCTATACTATATAGTATATACACTCAGGTGTGTTAGACTGACCAAATGAGATACTCCCGTCGGAAGAAGAATGAATCCAAATAAACTAAGACGGAAAATATTTGTGGTGCAAAGCGCGTCGTAAAAGTTTTTATTTATTTAAACACAAGAAAATAATTACATGAAAAATATAGTTCATATCGGTAGTGACGCGGAACTTTTTGGAAAAATCGTAGAGAAAAGAAAAATGATCGGTCGATGGAGAGCGAGAGAACCATAGATTTATATAATATTATATAATATAATAGAGCCGCGTCGCGTGGAGGTACGCATTGTGGAGGAGAATGGTAACGCGGTCGATGGTGAGTACGGTCGAGTATTCTATACTATATATACTATCATAATATGTATATAATTTACAGATTTATAAATTAAAATATTATATTATAAGTTTATGTGTACCTATATAACATGATTAAAGATAAACAGGTTGAACAACGAGCTCTAAATAAGCACGAACTAAGAACTCGAAAATTCAAAAATTGATAAAAATAAGAAAAAGAAAAAAATTTCGGAGGAAACCTATGGTTAAATATATTATAATATAAAAACCTCTCATGACTTTTTCTTCTGGGGGAGGAATTCCCCCCCCCCCATTGAGTCTGCCACTGATTTTAATGTCATTTAATAAGAATTTATTATTACTTGATTATCCTATAATAAAGTATATAAATAATATGATACATGATATCAGATATGTACCTGCCATTTATTTATAAATAAAAACTAAATAATTATTTATAGGTCTTCTCTTTGGGTGCAGTTTACTGTTTTTACCTTTTGTCATTTCTGTCATTTCACATTCTGTCATTTATATAATGCATTTGTATTTTGTATTGTGCATGGTATGTCGGTATAGCATTAATTATAGAATATTCTGAATATAGATCTATTTAATCAATGGGCGTAGTGATATTTATTTGGCTCTGTCAAGTATTCAAGTTTCACCTCCTTCCCACATTGGAATTATAGACTTTTATAGAAATCGATTGGGCTACGTATGTGCTGGTGTGAACCATTGTCCTCATTGTTTGTGATACTCCCTATCCAAAGTTATTCAACTTCTAATTTGGGGGGCAACTTGACAATACCCCCCCAATTAGAATTTTTTTATTTTTTATTGAAATCATTTATATTGATGTGTGCCATTTTCCTTTTCGTTTGTGCTATATTGTATATAGTATTGATACTCCCTATCTATAGTTATGGAACTTAAATTAAAGTAGCAAGCTTAGCGGTAGTCCCATAAAAAAAAAAAAAAAATGTAAAAAATAGCCATTCATATAAATTTCACTTTTTATATTACCATTGATTATTTATATATAATCAATGGCATTACTGCGCACTGGGCACATGACCTTTTGCCAGTAGGTAAGTACTAGTTTAAGTACATTATAGGTATATTTGGATCACGGAAAGACAAATTTAACGGAGTCAGAGACAGCGAACCTGCGAATGACAATAATAATCATTTTCATATTATATAGACTATAGTAGTCAAATATAACTTTTTACAAAATAATTTTCAATTTAGCTTTAAAAGTAACTATTCAATCCAATGGAGGTTTTTAATTATTTATTACACCATTAAATAATATTCTAAATTGGACAATAAAAATATAAAAAACAAAAACCTTCCCATGGTGAAATCTTAAATCCACCACTAGTGTATATATTTTCAATTAGCAAATTTGATCAGAATATGGTACTTTATCATTATTCGATTTTTCGATATTTTTAATAACCGCGGAAAGAAAAACACAAAAAAAAAACATAAAAACGCGATTTAAAAAAAATATAGGTAACCTATAAAGTAGATTATAGTAGGTACTTTAATAATAATGATTATTGATTTTAGAATATTGAATTAATAAATTTAGTACTTTATTGACGTAATAATTTTTAATTTTTTTTAAATTTTAGCTGTTTTTAAATTGTGTTAAGATACATGTTTATGTTATAACTTATATTTTATTTAGGTGCTTATATTTTAACTTGAAAATCAAATGATTGTATAATATGGGTAAATTATAGTGCCTACATTAGTAAAATATAGGTAATAAAAACTATTAAAAAAATATATATATACAAATTACAAGCTGCAAAGGGCACACAATGAAACATGAGAATAACAGTTAAAAAAATAAAAAATGTTTTCGTTAAGGGGCAGTAACACCTGTCATTTTTAAAGGATTCTGTATAGGCAATTTTTAAAAAATATTATGAAAAATAAAAATCTAACAATTAGTAAATTTTAAAATTATTCTAAAAATAGTCCTGTACCCGTATCACTTTTTATTGTTGTGTAATCACGAAATTTCAGCATAAAACACCAATAAGCGTGACAAAATTGTAGAAATTTGGAAAGTCGGATTTAGAATCTGTAAACAGATTTGAATGTATCGGCCTGTCTTCTAGGGATCAATCGAGTCATTTTTCTTTATTATTAATTATTACAAATTAAAATGTAATCTATGTTTAAAAATTGCAACTTTTAATGATAAATAACACGGCTAAAAATAAGTATGTTGAAAATAGGATCTGGTGTCTTTTCAAATACGGTAGCTGTATTTATTGACATGAACCTGTGCGTCCGAGTGAACACACCATCATTATTACGCCCAACGTATTTACACATTGCGTATCGTGAATATATCAAATAATTGCCTATGAACAACCGCTTAATAAATGACCATTTCCAATCCCCTTAATATAATCATAAGTCATATTATTGTTAATTTAACTACTAAATTTTTATATGTGTACCTATATACCTACAGTATATCCACTTTCTGAAACACGGTACCTACTCGGTGGAAAAAACCTAGTGGCAGCTTACATATTTTGCGCCATTGTTGATGACGAATGAGCAGTTATTAGCGATTACAATCGTTGGATAGATAATTTTATGGACTTTTAGAATATGTATAGTATGTCCTTCGTTACTTTCCGGAACATACCACCAAGTGGTAAAAACCGATCGGTGGCTTACTAATCGTACAGCGGACTCGTCGTAATCAGGTGTATTAATAATAAGGGAAATTTAGGAGTTTTTTTGCAGATAAAATTGTGCTGTACTTATTTTGTGGTATAGGCAATATTCAATGGCTTTCATTATTGTTCTTATCACTTGGTCTTGGCGGCCACTTGGTATTCTTTAGATAAGATATTTCATTGGGAGAATCATAGAGTCTTACTCTATGGGGAGAATATTTATTTGGGAAATGCATAGATAATAAAGGAATGGATGGCCGGATGGGCCTCCGTATTGTTCAATTAATCGATTCTGTGACTGAAGAGCATACTCGTTACCACATTGGTTGTATGTGGTTTTGGTCACGATTACAAAAATGTATTATTGTCTATTGATAAATGAAAATACATGATAAAATATTAATAAAATAAATTAAAATTATGAACAATAAACATAATTAAATTATAAATTACATAATAAAATATAAATAATATCACTTGTCAAATAGTAAGTAGGTAGGTACCTACCTATTTTTGTCTAACATAATGGTCAAACATATTTTAAAATTTGAGTGGTTTACTGGGTTATCACTATCATTCAAGTATCAATATTACCATAATCACTAAACCACAGTTGCCATTGTGGTAACGTACTCGTATATGCTCTTCGTACACACAACCACTATTGTAAAAAACTGCAAAACTCCTATCCAAAAAGTTATATCCAGAAAAAAAAATTAACATTTTAAGCCCAGAGAATAATCACAAGAATCAAAATCTGAAATTCATTTAAGTGGTAGGTAGTTATACAGCTATATTATAATCTTATATAGTTGTATAAGTACATTTAGAAAAAAAAATTGAAACATTTTCAACAGTGCCATTTATTATCACAGAACGTGTAGTTCGGTTAATGACCACTAGGTAAGCGCTACTAGGTCTACATAAATCGTGCAAAAAGTGCAACCAAACTACCAAACCTGATCCCGTATTATTTTCCCGACGTCTGACCTGTTCCTTACAATCGTGCAGATAACACTCCGTGTATTTGGTGTAGGGATGGCCCATCCATTCCTTTATTATCTATGGGGAAATGTTGTCATTGGGATAATTGGCTATTGGAAGAAAAAAAAATGTTTTTCCAAACAAATTATATTAAAGAATAATACATTGGGAGAATTGATTTCTGGTATAAAAATCTGTGTATAGTAATTAATTCTATACCGTGTGTCAAATTAATACAGTGTGGCCACAGTTTAAACTATAATAACATACAGTTTTTCACACTGCATTATACAGTACTTTTTGCGGTTTTTCAGGTTCAATGTTTTCATAACATTTCGTGATTTGGATTTTGGTTTAAAACGTTTGTTTTTATTTTTTAAAAACGTTGAAAGTTTGCTTTTAAGGTGTTAGTCACTGTTGAATGTAAATTTTATATTATAATGTAATTAATTACGATGTAATTGACAAAATTTAGTTTTATAAGTTTGTCCGTAATATTAATTGTTTACCCAAATCTAGTGACACAGTTTCTTGAAGTGTCTAATTAGAATTGAATCCTGATCATCATGTATGTTTTTCTAGAATATTTGTAGATAACTTTTATAAAATTTCTATGTTATTATATAATAAATGCGTATAATTTCGTTTTGCTAAAGGCTTATATAATGTCACAATTTGATTAATGATTTTATATTATTAATACTTATTACAAATTTATATTTTCAGGTCCTCTATAAGAAATTTATCACAAGACTGTAGAGATTCCCTGTCACATGAATTGCACAAGTTAATGTCATCAGATTTGCTGGGTAAATTTTGAATTACTTACTATGCACTTTTAAAAGACCTAGATGTGGTAATCACTTCACTTGTTAATAAAAATTGTTGATAATGTTGATAAAAAAATATTTGTATTCCACAATAAATATAATATACCTATAGAAAATATTCTAATAATCAGTAGGTAGCTATATTGATATTATATAGCAACTTTTAAAATCCTATTGGGTAAATAAATAAAACTTTTAAATTACATTTGAATTATCATTAATGTTATTTTAATATTGGTAGAATAAAATATAAAATTGTTTAAAGAGTGGTGTCTAGTCCTTTTTAATAGAGTCAGAAAATTATATTTTTTATACATATCTATTTACCTACGAATAATTCCTAGTTTAATATGACAAAGCAACATTATTATACATAAGTATTTGCCCCCCGCCTCCACTTTATAACAGCTAAACAAAATTAGCCTAAATATATTTAGGAACATAAGATTGGAAATAAGGAACAGGATAAAAATTTTACAATACACAAGATGTAAAATTAAGCCAATTTCAACAAAAAAATATTAACTATTAGTCAGCTGATCCTCTGAACCCTCCTTAGATTGGTCACTACATACATATATTGTAAAATAATCTATTATACAAAAATATTTGTATTCAATATTTATTAATGTTTATTATGGGCCTACCTTCATATACCTTCATTTTTAAAATAGAAAAATAAAACATTTGGGTAAGGGTTTTGAGAATAAACTATATCAGATATAGTACCTTATAATCATAAATTATTTCAGTAGAATACAAAAAATACATTTCGTTAATTGTTACATTTATTTTTAAATACCTACCTAATAATAATTTATAGACAATAAGTTATTGAATTAGGTAGTTTAGGTACTTATACTTTTTAATAACATTAAATAAAAATTAACGATCCCCTAAGTACTTAAGCCCAGGTGCGATTGTTCTTTCTGATCCCTCATAGTTACTTTTTTGTTATTTCTCTTGACGTTTTCTTTCCATCAAACTTTTTTATAAACTTTAAATAATAAACTATTAGTTTAATAGTTTATTTATACTTAAAAGTACGATAGTCACTAATAAAACTTAAATAATAAAAAAATGAAATTTTTGTCTCTTAGAATTCATATTTTAGATTCTGATCGAAGTGAGATTTTACAGTAATGTTTATTATTTTTATTTTGGAAAGAACTTTTCAACTCGAAAACTTGATTTGATTGTTACATGTGTACCATTGTGTACCCATTTTCTGCTGGAAAATTTGATCAGTATGGTATTTTAAAAACTTAATTTTTCCACTTTTTTGATAAACTGATTATTTCCTTTTAAGGGAGGTCTTCTACAAAATTTCTTATTCTTTTTTAAAAATTAATTCTGGGGAAACTGAAAATGGAATTGGGATATGTTTTTTTTTTTTTTTACAAGCTTATTTTTCTATTTTACATTGTCATTTTCTCAAATTTTCATGACACCGTGCTTGACCCTTATTTGGCCTTAAGGCACCCCTTTGTAAAATTGCAGGTCAAACGGCAATGACTCAGCTCTTCCAGGTTGTCTGAAATAAAAAAAAGTCTAAAATAATTTTAATTGTTATCTCCTTGGTTATCGCTTGACACCATATTTTTTGAAATTTAGATATTTCTCAAAATAATGAACTTTATTCCAAAATATTGATTTTTATGGATTTTTGGTAATAAAAATACTGTAAAAATTAAATTAGATAAGATTTGATCAAATTTTTAAGGCAATCGATTCAGTAGTTTTTGAGAAATCATGGTTGCCAGTTGCAAAAACACGAATTTTGGGAAATCTTATTTTAATGAATTTTTATGATTTTACATGACCAAAAAGTGGATTAGGGGAATAATGTTTTCGCTCAAGTGATCGCCGCCCTCTCCTTGGATAATTTTTCATCATTATTAAAAGATTTTAAAATTTATTTTGAATAGGAATTAGTCTTATTTTTAACTATCCCTATTCGCCTTCTCTTTAAAAGAGTTTCAGATCAGTCACTGAGAGGGGAGGCGTATTTTACAAAATCCTTTTAACAGTATATTTCTAATATATTCTAGAATAATAAAATGCCAAAAAAAAAATCGATTTTTGGAAACCATATTTGTAAGAAGACCCTTTTAATTCAGAAAAAAAATTTTCTAAAATTTTTTAAATTTTACTTAATGTCATTAAAATTGTTGACTAATATTATTTATCTGTAAATAATGTATATTAGACCAAAGCTTCATTCAGAATAGTTTTATGATTTATTGTAAGAATTGATTTATCATTGCTTTCAACTTCAATATATACTAGTGTTCTGCCTGACAGGCGACAAGCGAAGTATTTCTATCCCTATTGACCAAATTTTTATTTAATTTTTATATGTTTAATCTTAGTTTATTTGTTTACTATTATTAAATACCTACTGAATCTGTTGTACATATAATTTAATTTAATTAAGTAGTTGACATTTATATATTGAATTACTCTTTACAATTTTACTATTTTATTGTCATTTAATATATTATTTAGTAAGTTATAAAAATATATTACTGTATAATATATTTATGTATAAAATAAATATAATTTTATTAATTTGAAAAATATATTATTTTGTTTTAGTATATACTTTTCCATCATCATTAACATCCGAAGAACGTAAATACTTACATTTAAAAAGTGCTGAACTTGGATTAAAGTCTAAAAGCCATGGGTTAGTTTAATTAATTTAAAACTAATATATATAATATTTTAATAATAATTAATTATAGGTACATTAATATATAAAATATATATTTTATTTTATTTATATAATAATGCTTTTTTAACTTAGTTAAAATACCTATATACCTATGTATGTATTTATATATAGGTATTGACCTTGTATAATTTATTTTAGATACTATAGTTGAAATAAGTTTTAAATAATGTAAAAAAATTAATACAAAAAAAAAATGCCAAAAGTAAAACAAAATTGATGGGTTTTTATGCAAACTAGTGCTAAAACGTAATTTTTTCAGGAAATGCGATTGAAGTAAAATTGGAAATAGCAAGTTTTGAAAAAATTATGAAAATAGTATGTTTTGAAAAAAATTGCAATTTTAAATGTATTTTAGGCTTGGTGGAAATAGTACATTTAGACAAAAAATCCTATAAAACCTAAAAATTCTATAAATCTATATATAACTTGATATTGTCAAAAATAGTAAAGACGTACATTTTGCATAGACATATTTGTGTACATATAAAAATATTAACTTAAAAAATAACTCGTCCTACAATGTAGCTCTCATTTTTCTATCAACAAGAAACAATGTTTCAACAGTTTTTGGTTGACTCTTCATATGTTTTTACGCTGAACAAAGTGTAGAGCATTGTCTCTAATTTACTATTTAGTATAATATAGGTAGTTAAAGACCGGATTAATGGCATATTAAAAATAAATCAAATTTGTACTAAAAACATTCCTCGAAAAAAATTGAGAAATTGTTTTGAAAATGTTAAATAAGTAACAAAAAAAAAAAGGTCATTACAATCAATCAATTAGAGGTCCCCTAAAAAAAAAATATAGTTTTTAATATAAAATTCAATAAGGCGAATAATTAGTTTAATTTGTGCACATATTTGATCAGATTTGATTTATCTGATGGGGAAAAAAAGTTTATTTATATTAAATTCAGTCTTTAATTATAATAAATACCTATACATATGTAATGCTAGGAGGCTATATAAAACTTGCTATATTACATTAGTTGACATTAAGTTGCTGTAAGTTATTTTACTACTACATTAATTGAACATGTACATTTGATACCCTTTTAACAAAATGTCCGATGAAAATATATCATTTTGTATAGAAGAATACTAAGAAGAACAAAAATTATAAAATTATTATTATTAATTATTCATACATGCAGTTATTATTTCCTTTGATGTTTACCAATTTTTTTGTTTTGTCAGATTTTACTTAATTCATTTCATAAAATAATAGCCAAAAAATGTAAAAAAAAAAGAGATAAGAATTTGATGTCTATATATTATTTGCAAAATGTATCTAAAATTTAAAAATTGATAGCCACTGCTTTTTCATTTTCATAATATTATTAAAAATATTAGAAATAGGAAATCTTAGAATTAGTACTTGATAAAAATCTTTGAATTTCATAAATAGTATTAATAGAATTTATAAGTAATTACTATATTTATACAGTGTGTTATTTTAAGAACCACAGGCTTAATTTTTCTTATTTCTTGGAAAGTATATATTGTGAAAACCCTTTGGAGCCATCAATGATTTTACAGAAATTGGTTATAAATGTAATTATTATGCAATTCTTAAAATCTTATATTTATCAAAGTAATTTAATATCTAATTTATACTTTTCATTTTTAATGTAAATTGTTTATTTATATATATTATAAAATCAATGGTAAAATAAAGTAAAAATTTATACAAGTTAATTAAATAAATTATATTACCTACATTTTAGTTAAACTAAGTTGTTTTTAAATTTGTTACAGCAATACACACATACCTATAATATATTTTTATGTGCACTTATTATTTTAGTAATAATTTTTTTTATTTTGAAATAATAGAAAAGCGGGTAGTCGATCAATAACTATTTACATGGATAAAAAGAAAGTAAACAATAAGGCTTGTAGTATAGAAGTATCTTCAGTTTCAAATGAGTTGATGAAAACAATTTGTGAGTGTGTTCCTATTAATCAAGAAATATATAATGATTTGCTTCCTAATCCAATGAAACCATATCGACGAATGGCAGGTAAATTTAAACAATGCATAAAAAAATTTTCGTTTTACATTAATAATATTATAAAATCCTATTTTAGACTAGTTTAATATTGGTGCATGCTGCCCTATTAAAAGTAATATTTTTAATTTTAATTGATTGAATACCACATAGTAATATTTTATATCAGCTGATAATGTCAGTGGCATTATTTCAGGTTGTACTAGACAGTGACAACATTTTGACATCCCCCTTTACAAATGTATATAAAATGTTAATAAATGTATTTTGCTAACAAAATTAGACTATTTTGATGTTAATATTCTCAATGATCATCACTTTAAATATTAGACTGGGTCATTCCATGCCAAATTAATAATCACTCAATCTGACCATTTTAAATTTGTATGTAAATTTCAGAGATCATTTTCTTAATTGATATAAATGAGAATGTATTTTTAGAATTGTTTTTATCTTATTAAGTTTTGGTGTAATACATTTTTAAATTTTTCAAAAATAGTCGTATTTCGGCATAAATTAATTTTTAAAATAATCCATATGGGCATACATAGGATAAATTTATTAAATAAATTATAATATTTTTACATTTACTACAGGTTTTAGCGAATACTGGAATAATAAACCCCACATTTTTTAAGCGGCTATAACTCAGTTTTGGGTTAAGAATAATAGTTAAGGCATCAAAATTAATTTTATAAATGTATCTATTTAAATCCAATATCAAAAATAAGAATTTTTATTTAAATGTTTTAACCCTTTCGGTGCGCGTGTGTGCAATAAGTTTAGTTTTTTAAAAATAGAAACTTTTATTTTTCACATCCAATTCAATAGGTAATTATTTTTTAAATTAATATTAATCTATTAACTATGTTCATAAATTCAAAATTGCAATCGGGTTATAGCAGTCTTAAATTTAAAATTCTTTAATTAACATTTAATTCAGTCCATTTTAACTTTAGGATTATGGCTAATACATCAAAATTAGTAAAAATAAAATATATCTAATCGATTCATCCAATGTCAAAAATAGCTACAGAAAAAAAACAAGTTATTATATACACGTGCACCAAAAGGGTTTAAAGTTTAAATATCAATTCATTATTGATACTGGATTCTATTATCAGGTTATTCTCTATGGTGTCATATCCTTCCCTTTATGGCTATAGATCAAATTCTACATTTACAGATTTGGTCCTTTTAAAGAATCATTTAGTCAAAAATAATTAAAAATTTGACATTCCCCTCCTCTGACCCACCAATGGCCCTTATGATTAGTCCTAGAGAAATATTTAACCCCTTATTTTTAGGAGAAAGTTTAATATGGTATGACTTAAATATGCTATAAAATATTTTAAGTTTTTAAAAATTTTGAAAAAAAAAATTTTGCATTATTACCTATAAGCTTTAAATCCTGAAATGTATAGAGTAGTATCTGGGAGGTGTTATTTTACAGCATTTGTCATACCCTTTCCTATGATATACAACACCAGGCCCTTTGCTAGGGTATAAGCAAGTCATGCGTTGCTTTAGGGTTACAACAAATCAAAGCGGTAAAATTAAAATATAAATATCAACGATGGAACGAAGTACACTTATTTTTGTTATATAATCAGGAAAAAAAATTGATAACATTTTCTTTTTGCTTATTTATGTTTTTAAAGGCGGCATTAAAATTTTCGCTTTAGGGCTGAAAATATCTAGCAACGGGTCTGTACAACACTATAATGGGTCAAGATAAAAAAATTTAGTACCATCTGTAGCTATATAGTTATGTAATAAACTAAAATTTGTTGTCATATCTCCTGATCCAGTTGAGATCTCTATTTTTAAAAAGTTTTAAATTAATTACAACAAAACCCAATAAGATAAAACAATTCTAAAAATATATGTTAATTTATATAAGTAATTAAGGAGAATGATCTCAGAAAGCTTCATTGATATGTAAAATGGTCAGGTTGAATTTTGAATTTCAATGAATGATTTTGCTAAATAAATAAAGCATTTGTTCCTTCCTCCCCCCCCCCCCAATGTGACTCCACTGATTGATATTGATTTTATTATAGGAATTATTCTTATATATATATTTTTTTTGTTTAACATATAAAAGTATATAAAACATATAAAAGTTAATCCTAGTGGTTAAAAAATGGTTAGTGAGACGTAAGTCCGATTTTTGATACTTTTAAATAATTTATAGCCAATTTTCATAACTTATTACAAAGCAAATATATTCAATATTAAAATTAAAATACCTATCGAAAATTGGGTTTTTGTCTTCTTTATATACTTCTTTTCACAATATTGATAATAAATATCTTTACTAAAGTCATAAAGAACAGTATTTTTGGAACAATTTTTCCAGCCCTTTTTCATTTATATTTGAGATTTTTTAAAAATGTATTTTTTTTAGAAAAATAATGAAATTATGAAAATTAATGTTTTTGTCCTATCATATAGATTTTACATCAAAATTATATTATACAATTTTGAATAGTTGATCTTATTAAATCATATTGGTATAAGTAATAAATAATCTTTATTATCCACGAATGACTAAAGTCTAAAAGAATAGTAAATTCTTTGTGAAATCAATTTCGACACTGATAAATTTCGGTTATTGGCATTTGTTTACATTTAATTTTATTAGTGAAATGGCAATTTGTATTTTACTTCCACCACTGATCATTCTGTTCTGGATTTTCTGTTTTTCATAAAGTCAATTTTATTTAGTTTTAGTTTAGGTAAAAGGAGTTTATTGGGAACATATATGCTTTCTAATAGGAAATTTATTGCAGTTGATACTTTAAAGAGGTCAATTTTCGATTTTCCCAGCAAATAGTTTTCTTAAGTGAACAGAAAATCTATTCCAAAAATTGTTTTAAATCAGAAAGAAATAATGTTAGAGACTTAAAAGTAATTTAAAATTAGTTCTATATCAGTAACATTTTTTATTGTTGTGTATTAATAAATAATACTTGAAAATTTGGTATGACATGTTTTAAGAATTGTATGTTTCTGAGAAATGAGTCTTAGATATATATTTACATGAACTGTACCAACTGACTTTGAATTTTCCGACTGACTCCATTTTACCATTTATGTCAACCTCAGAAGTGGGAGGTGTAATACCTACCTAGTCTCGTCCTTGTCATCACCTGTATCAGGACAACTTCCTTTAATTTCATTAGGTATCAAGATTCATTCCTATAAGGTATTGCATATTTTAGAAAAAAATTCATTTTATTTATTTTTAAAGTAGTATTCTACAATAGTAACTTATATTTCAAAGTAAAATATGTTTAATGTAATGTAATAATGTTTTAAATGTTGAACTAATTATTATTTTCTTGAAAAAAATGTATTAAAAATCATATTTTTCTAAAAACAAACCAGCAATCATAATCTAGTCAATATCAACTTAATCATAATGCTCTGTTATTTAAATATATTTAAAAAAAAAAAATTCAAGTGAAAGTCAGAAGTTTAATTATTTTCATTCTAGTGATTCTCCGGTACCAAATTAGTAAATTTGGTATTCACAAATAATTTTAGTTTAAAAAAAAATCTATTTCTGTTAAAAGATTAATTTGATGTTAAATCAATTTTATTGTTGGTGTTATATTAATTTAGCAAATATATTTATTTTATCTTGATTTTTTTTTAGTGGCTAATTGTAAAAGGAATCTTCCGCTTATGTGTGATAAACTTATGTCTGTACCTCGTTTGGCTGTTGATGAAGATTTATTATCGATGAGAAAGTCTCTACCAATATGGGTTAAAAAAGGACAAATAACTCATGCAATTGAAACTAATCCTGTAGTAATTATTACAGCTGAAACTGGATCTGGAAAAACAACTCAAGTATATACAATTATAAATATATATATTATTCAATTATGATTAATAAATTTATATATATTTTTTAGATTCCACAATTTATAATTGATGATAGTGCTGTGAAAAGTAGACCATGTCGAGTTATATGTTGTCAACCAAGAAGAATTGCAGCTATATCAATGGCTGATAGAGTGTCTAATGAACGTGGAGAAAGTATTGGAATGAGCACTGGATATCAAGTTCGACTTGAAAGCTGGTATAACTTACAATTATTTACTACAGCAATAGGTCAAAATAATTATGACTGAAATCTCCCTAGACATTCATATAATAATTGATAAAACAAAATCTATCAACAGTTATTATAAGTATAAAAAAATCCTCTGGTAGTAATATATATTATATAATAATTATAATTACATAGGTATAAAAATATTAAAATATGTTTTGCTAACAACTAATATTATTATTTTCCCTTTATTAGAATTATTTTTTGGATAGGTACACATTATTTCTAGTGTATTTACTACTTTTTAGGCATACAACCCAAATTTTTTTAGTCTATGTTATTATTGATTTTGATACATTAAACTATAAAAAAATGTAATGTTTGATAGAATTAAAAAAATATTAATTATTCATAGTTATGATAATTTTTAAATGACATTGTGTCAGATCATTATATGCAACATATTGAAACGTGTATAATAGTTCCATATTTTAACGATATATTTTATTGTGTATTAAATATTTATGCATTTTTTTGTGAGAAATTCTCATATATAATGGTATAAAAAAGTTACATATTTTCAAATTTATTTTGAGATTGTAAATAATAATCTAATTTTGAATATTGACATCAATGACACTGGGCATTTGCCTTTTACCAATCCGCAGTCAGTGATATCTGTTTATTTATATGGGTCACATCGCATTATGTTAGTAGTTATTGTGTTTTATTCTTTGATTTAAATTTGTAGAATAATAAATTATACTATTTATTTAGTTGCAAACTAAATTATACTCTTAGTATATTAGGACTTGCGATGATATTAATATCGACGGGTTTTTGGTAAAAATGTCACATATTTTTTTCTCACAGATATTTTTCAGGAGCAAAAAACTGCCAAAAAATAAAGATTGTTATCATTTATTAAACTAGATTTTATAAGAAATGTTTTTCAATAATATTGTTTATTGTACCAATTTAAATTAATTATGTAATTATTGTTTGAAATATTTAGGGGCCGTAACACTAACGAAAAATCAACCTAAAAGTATTACAAAACTATGAAACTTTGAAAAGTTGGATTTCCATTCTGAAAACTTTTAAATTCATCAGTTTATCTTCTAGGGATCAATAGAGGTGTATAATATTACTTTTTTTTTTTTTTAGCCGTGTTATTTATTATTAAAAATCATATTTTCTAAACATTGATTATATTTATTATATAATATACTAAAGGAAAATGCTTTGATCGATCCCTAGAAAATAGGCCAACACATTCAAATCTGTTTACAAATTGTAAATCCGACTTTCCAAAGGTCTAAAATTTTGTAATGCTTTTTGTTTTTTAGGCGAAATTTTGTAATTACACAACAATAAAATGTGAAACGGGTACAAGGCTATTTTTAGATTAATTTTAAAATCTATTTAAATATTTCTAAATTTTTTAATTGTTATTTTTATAATATTTCTTAAAAATTGCCTAAACAGAACCCCTTAAAAATGGCAGGTGTTGTGGCTGGCCTCATAAGTTATTGTATGCGTTCTTCTTTCATATTTATTTTCTAAATACCCTTAGTTTTAATAAGATTATCATTTTTATTATTTTACTGGGAAAATATTTACTTAGCTCCAATATTATTATTATCAACTATTTAGGAAAAAACTAATGTTTAGATATTATTGAATAAACTAAAACAATTTATTTTGAAGTAATGAACACAGTTTTCGTTGAAAATTAACATTTTCTCTTTCATACATAAACATAGTAATAACTTTTATGTGGTGAACAACATATCAGTATCCAATTAAAATTTTGTTTTATAACTTTATACTTAAAAAGGTGCTTCTATTTAGTTTTATTGTTATAATTAATTCATACATCTGAGATAGTAAATACCATTTTCATGGAATAGTCTCCTATTTTTCTAAAAATTTTGATACCTAAGTCGTTTTTCATTTTTCTGTGGCTTGCGCCTTTACCAAAACACGTTCAATATAATATAGCTGATATTGTACTGTTAATTATTATTTATAATTATTTTTATAGGTACTTAATTCATGTTGGTATCAATTATTATTATTTACAAAATATAAATACTATAAATAATACAACGAAATATCATAAGATAATTTATCACAGAATTATATAAAATAATAACATATAACCCCTAACTAATAAAATAATACAAGTGTTCAGCACCGCTGATGTCAATATTCTAAACTAGTAAAATTATAGTCCAAAAATATATATATTTTTACACCTTACAATCATATATATCGTCAATTACATGGCAAAAGTAACTAAGTGCAAAAAGTGTTCATAGTAGTACATATCAAGTACTATACAATATACAAGTATACATGCGTTTTAATGGAATTATTGCGATGAAGATTTGAGTCGAATAATGACATGTGTAATTGCATTTCGTGGTACGTTATCACCAAACACCAAAGAGTACTTCATTCACCCAATTTTTAAAGGGTTTTATATAGGCAATTTTTATGAATTTTTAAGGAAAATGAAAATCCAACAATTTGAATATATTTTAAAATAGTCTTGTGTCAATACCATATTTTATTATTGTGTAATTGCAATATTTATTTTAAAAAAAACATGCCTATGCAAAATTATGATTACACGTTTCCTAGTGGTGTAAGAGCAAAAAAGCCTATTATAAAATTGTAAGTTTATAACATTTTAGAGAGAATGTCATATCATTTTTTCAATAAACTAAATATTTAGTATATAATCTAACATTCAAAAATAATTTTTTATTTTCTTTTGTATTTATATGGCTGTAACTTTTTTATAGGCGTTTTTATACAAATGTTATGACATTCCCTCAAAACTGTGAAACAATTTATCGTCATTCTGACATATTTTTGCACTAGAAGTTGGGGATTATCATGTCCTCGTTAACATAAAAAATTTCTCTACTCAATTTGAGGCATTTAATATCCTCATTGAGGTGCATAATATTGGCACATGATGACGGATAACATGGATAAATATGTTCGAAAATTTCTTGGTGGCTATGATTGTGTCTAGTGATTATTGCAAGTTGTATTGTTGTTGCACTATATGGAAGTATATAATATATTATATCAATCATTAGTATCTCTGGACAAAGCAAACAGTATGTCGCTGCCAAAGCCATTTTGAGTATTTTGAACCTAAGCCAAATTATTGTGATAATGAAATATACAATTTCTGATAAGCTAAGCAAAATATAAATGAAAACCTATCCTAAGCTATTTTACGTTAGATTATTAAAGTTTAGTTAAAACTGTAAATTTGTCGACCGGAATGATAAAGTTAGATCATTTTGCATCCACTCAAAACTTAGATGCTTCACTTTTCAAGAACAGCTAATTTTAGAACAGATATTATCAAGAGGGACCCAGCAGAAACAATTGACTATCAAACCAGGATAATCGAGTCAACACTAGAGACTGTTTCCGTTTCAGTTGTTTTAGCTAGTACCAACAATAAACAGACATATTAGCATAAAACAAGGATTGTAGAAACTGTGGGAATGGTCACAGTGAGAGACGTAGAATGTGTCCTGCAGTGAAATTAGCATGTAATTCATGTAAAAAAGTGGGGGGTCATATTGCAAAAATGTGTTTATCAGCAAATCCTCCCATGTTGTAAAACTAGTAAACGAAGTGACACTACAGCAGAACTCAGTTAAATCAGATAACTGTGACAATTCACTAACAGGATAGTTTTTGTCGGGATACAGCAGACCAGTCATAAATATTCTGGTAAATAATCATATAATTAAATTTATAATAGATTCCGGGTCTGAAGCTGATGTAATTATCCATTCCAGTTTCATACAAAATTTTGAAAAATCTGCCATGAAGTGTGAAACATATTGGCTTGACATTTTTTTGTATATGTGTTCTCAGGAATAGGAATAACACTCAATGAGAAGAAAGTTGAAGCATTTAAAAGTTTAAACCACCCATTGCCCCTTTTGAAGTACAAAGTTTGCTCGGGAATCTGAATTGCGTGGTGAAGTTTCTACAAAACTTGACAACTAACACCAAAATACTTTGGGATTTGATCAAAACCCTAAAAGATTGGATTTAGAATGAACTTTCCATCTAACACTCGAAAATAGTAGACATGTATCATCAGCATAGGTTATAATTTGTCCATCAATTTTTAGATCACATATCTAATGTACTACTAATATTTCTGGAATATGACCTTGAGTGTTACTCTGCGTTATAAAATGTACAAAATGGTATTCTCTACTTTTCTCAAACTATGTTGCAAAATAAATGTTTTAGAGGTGATGTTATAGAGAATTAATTGAACTATCTATAATTTTTTGGAATGGTAATTTAAACAAAAAACTGAAAATACATCCTCCTGGAGCAATGCACCAAGCTCGTTGAATAAGTTAGGCTATTTACTGTTTAAAAATACAGTAGATGCCGCTTATAAGACTCACTTTGGGACCAGCACAAAGTGAGTCTTATAACTGAATGAACCTTATAGGCGAAGTGGAAAAAAAAAATTAATTACGTATTTATAAATTTTATTTTACTACATATTTTGCT
>JAIPRL010002665.1:0-30950 GCA_025469235.1 Pemphigus obesinymphae | reverse complement strand
TCCTGTTAGCCTTGAAAAAGGCTTTTTTGCCGGGAAGGCCAGGAGGTCCTAAGACGTTTGGCCGCCGTTTTGGTGCTGTTTCGTTTCGTGCCATTATTGTGCAGTTTCTCAAACTTGGTAACATTGATACTACTAAACAGGGGAGACTGTGAGAAGGTACAGCACCACCTCTCCCTATATATATTATATTGTCGTACCATGCTTTGTATTATTTATACGAATGTGTATGATTCTGTGAGAAAAACAGTTGACATTCAGGACAGTTCTCAGTTTAGTAGCTCAGTAGTAAGAGTAAGAGTGTATGGATTTATTCTTAGTATATGTACAGGTAAAAGGTATACCTGTGGTTTGTTCTTATTCTAGACCAAAAATAATGAGTTATTACCAGTGATGTTCCCATAAATTTTTTTGAGGGTATACTGTTAGTCGTAGAATAGTCAAGGCTGTTAACTCCCCTAGCAAAAAATTAATAAATAGCTTTGAAAACGATAAATAAACAAATCACTTTAAAACTGAAAATAATCAAAACAATTTTTGAAAATTGCATACCCATTGGTTTTTCAAAAAATCTTGATAGTATATAATGTATATGTAGTATACTCGGGGAACACTACTGGTTATATTACTTACATAGTAAGATTACTATAATATATAATGTAATGAAAATTAATATAATTAATTAAATTTTAATCAATAATTACTACAAGGGAATTTTGTTATACTATTGTGTATTAATTATTAAGAGATTTCCTATCTACCATTTGTATACAATGTCTTGGGTATTTCTACAGTTTCTTGTTATTTATGTACTTAAAATAATATAATTTATTAAAATTTATAACATAAAATTTCAAATTTAGTGTAAGTAATGACACAACAATCATATAT
Organism: Pemphigus obesinymphae; assembly: GCA_025469235.1. NCBI lineage: Eukaryota > Metazoa > Arthropoda > Insecta > Hemiptera > Aphididae > Pemphigus > Pemphigus obesinymphae. The sequence continues at coordinate 30,062 of JAIPRL010002665.1, read as the reverse complement.
TGCACAACTGGTGTTCTGACAAGAACACTCATGGATCGGCATCAAAAAGACAATGAACCTATCAAAGGAATGTTAATGAATGTTTCCCATGTAATTGTTGATGAAGTACATGAACGTGATAAACATGTAGACTTTCTTCTCATAGCATTGCGAATGATTTTACCAAAATATAAACATTTGAAACTTATTTTAATGTCAGCTACTGCAGACATACACTTATTTTCATCTTACTTTAATAATTGTCCTGTATTGAAAGGTAATAAAATTATTATTTATTTAACACAAATTATAATCAAATAATTTTTATACATTTTTAGTGGAAGGAAAAATTTTCCCTGTACAAGATTATTTTTTAGAAGACATTTTGGACAAGTAAATATTAATATATTTTTATTTAACATTTTTGTAATTAAAATGCATTATTTTATAGTATGAAATACGAATCTCCTGCAATGGCAAGAATAAAAAATAAAACGAAAATTGGTTATTGGGATAATGATATTGTAGAAAAAACAGCTGAAGCTGTTCAAAATATGAACCTGACAGAACCGGTACTAAATATAATTATATTATAACTTAATGGTTTAAATTATTTATTTCTAAATTAATTTTTGTATTTCTCAGATCACTACATTAAGACTGGATCAAGAATGGTTAAAATCTGAACTAGATGATTGTATGTACCAAATTTGGTTCAATGCAGAAATTGAGCAAATTGATAGAATGATTTATTATATTATGTCTGAAGGAATTCCTGTGGATTATCAAGTAATTTATTTTATTAAATATAAATAATTTATAGTTTAATGATTATCAGTTTATTTACATGATACAGAGATCATGTTATCATCTAATCATATAAGTTGAAATAATCAATTGAATTTAGATTTTTTTTAATTTTATATATTATACAGAATATCTTAAAAAAATTTCAAGTAAATTTGATAATTAATAAGGGAGTTACAATTTACAAGTAGGTATAATATTATGACAGATTTAAACTAGATTGACAAAACAGCAACATTTTGTTTTTTGACATATTTTTAACGAAATAAAAATAATTATACAACATTTTACGAACTGATGACATAATGTTTGTATTCTCGCAATCCTTTTCATGTCCAGTCAAAAGCAGAACATATTGAGGGTTTGTTTTTTTTCCACAACTTTTTTTGCATTAAAACAAATTTTTTATTCTAATTTCTTTTGGAAAAATTTGTAGAACAATTTATAATTTATAAAATATAACAATTATATTTTATTGGTGCTTCTAATAATACCACTTTTTTTTTTATTGATTATCATCGGAAAATCTGCGTTGAAATAGCCAACTTTTTACATAATTTGTCAGGTTTCATATAGTAAAAGGTGCAGTGATTGACAGTAGTAAAAAACAAAAACATATCCTCGAAAAATACCTCTTAAAGTGGTTTTAAAATTACAATACCTATTATAATAAAGATTAAGATTAAGAATAACATTTTGGAGACAATTTTTTTGATGTTTTGTATATTATTATTTAACAAAAAAGTAAAAGCTATTTAAAAGTGAGCCTACATATAATATTAAAGTAGTGTAAAAGTCCTAGGTTTCTCTTAAAAATATTTTTTTGTACTAATTTACTAATAGGTGTTTTAATTCAAACTACCTGTCAAATACATTTTCATTTGTTTTGCATACTTAACAATAAAAAAGCATAATGACTTGGGACCATTTATAAATTACTTTTATTGTTTATTTTTAAATATAATTATTCTATTATAATTTTTTTTTTTTTTTTTAATTGCCTAAATTAAATTTTTTTAAAATTAAAAAGAGACCTTTTGAAAATTGGGTATGTGGTGTCCTCTTTTTACTTATTGGCCGCCTATAGGATAATTTACACTAAAATGTTAGTATAGTTTAAGTATATTTATTGAATTATTTTGGTGTTAAACATAACAGTCATCAGACAAAAAAATATTGAAAAAAAAATTTATTACCTAACATAGTAAAATGTTGAAACAATTGAATTTTTAGAAATAAACAATGTCACACTAACGGCTCTAGTATTAATTGGCTTTTCACACCTGAATTTTGTTAAGTATCAAAACATATCTAATAATGGTATAGAAAAAAAATATCGTAACACTGGTTATTATTTTGTAATTTAAGAATACGCTATACCCGCGTTTGTTGTATCTATCTAAATGATAATATAACAAAATCACACTACCCAGAATTGAAATTTTTCCGTTTATTTTAAATTTAGAGTATAAACACTTACAAATTTTAAAAGAATATTTAAGGAATATTTTCGAGTGAACCTCATGGGGTTTTTGTAAAATATCGTTTGAAAAAAAGTTAAGCTATTTAAAAATATCTAAAACTAAAATTGTCGTAACTTTTTTTCAGACAATATTTTACAAAAAGTCCATGAGGTTCATTTGAAATTATTTTTCTCGTTAAATTTAATAATAGATGTTTAAGCTCTAAAGATGCCATAATTTCAATTGTGCGTTGTATAATTTTGAAATATTGCCAATTAGATAGGCAGAGAAAGAAAATGTGGGCATAGTGTCCCCTTAACAAAATTTAAATGTGAAATTATAGATACATGATGTAACTTGTATCAACACTTATCAATACTATTTTTTTAAAAACTTTTAATTATTTACCTTTTTGTTTTGTAATTATATTAGATTTATAATTTATAATCATAAAAAAGTTAATTTCAAAAAATTAGTTTTAATTTATTTTAATGTAATATTTAAAGAGAGAATACGATAATATACCCGTGTATTTGTTTTATTTTCTTTCCTATACACATTTAAGTATTTTAGGGCTTACCATATATACCCTCTACTATATTATTGGTCGCTATGACATATTGAATTAAAAATATAATTGTATAATTCATAACTAAATTATCAATATCACAGGACAATTTTATATGTGGATTCATTAACAATTGATTTGAACCGATTATGTTACTGTGTATTTTTTGCAATTTATATAATATAGTAGTCAGATTATAGATGTTTTAGCTAAATTGACAATTTTTGTTTGAATATAATTAAATTATTAAAAATATAAATAATCTAATTATATGAAGAATTTATAATAGAAAATATAGTTATCAGTAATTGATACTATTATATAATAATAATAAAAATCTGTAAAAAGTAAATAATTAATTATTATAAAATTCTACACATCTCTATCCATATTTTTTAAATTTATATATGTGGATGAATTATTTAGAGAATTATTTGTTGGCCTAGTTTAAATATTAAACACCCCTATTAAAATAACATAATATTTACATTTTATTGCTAATATGTTTCTATTTTATTATGAAGTTTTTTTGTTGATCTAATATAAATTTAGCATAACATGTATTTTATGAAATAATTTGTTGATGTCAGTGGAAGCTCGTGAGCTTTAAAAGTGGGAGAGTGATTAAAAAATATTCATTTTTGAAAAGCATAGATTACAATATAATAATTAGTACTAATTTGCAAGGTATTAAACCAAAATCAATACCATATAGAAAAACAAAAATGTAAATAAGTTTTACAAAAACTGAAAATTACAAAATGATAAAATTTATACGTTTTATACTCAAAATGTAAGCATCTATTTTCCATTTCACTAAATAGGTCTTCTAAGTTGTTTTATTTCAATTGTCTGTTAATATGATACTGAATTTTCCTCTTCTATATTATAATAATATAATATACACTGTAATAAAATAATAAAGAAATATTGAAATGTGCACGTCTCACAAACATACATTAACTACATGTAACTTATTTCCTATTGTTCCGCAGTCCACATGCATTTTGGGCTTATATTCGTATTGCTCTGGTGTCTGCATTATTACCAAATTCTCCCTTCTATATGATAAAATGTTTAAAACGCATACCTCAGAAAGTTTTCAAAATAATATATATTGTTATTGAAATTGATTTGTATGTAAAAAGTTATTTACAAATGAGTTTTATTAAATATATATATATCTTGAACTACACTAAACAATTTGAAAGATTTACTCATATGCTACTCAATAAAGCTTCAACTAAACTATGAATTATAAATATACAAAAAAAAATTGAATGAATATTTTTTTAAAAATTATAGTAAATTATTGAATTTTTTTTTTATTGTCAAATAAATATTGTAATAGTTTAAAACTTTAAATTTAATATAATACTGTTTGAAATTTAAAAGAAACTAAGGTGTCATTAATAGTTAATATTTATACAAATAAATAAATTTTAAATGATGAAAATATGTTAGCATTTTTATGACAAATCGCCAAAATTATTATATTTACTCTATACAATGTAAGAAAAGGTTTACTACTTCTTCTCTAGCCAATGTAGATATTTAGATTATAATAAATTAAACTACTTTTTTTTTTATTTAGCATTCAGATACAGGTGTAACTTTATTAATGCTTGTAGCAGTCCATGGATTAAATGATTATGTTACTACATTATTAAACATGGGTGCTAATCCTAATATACGAACGAGAGTATACAATATGGATGCAGCTACTTGGGCTACAGAATATAAACAATTTGAAACAAGAGATTTAATTATTAACAGTAAAGGTGTTTTTCCATCAACAAATAGTCAAACAGATGAAATTTCAGATGAAATAGAAATTAAAGAAAGACTTGAATTATACAAAAAGAGTTTACCTCCTAATATTATGATTGATGCATATTTAATTACTCATCTTATTAAACATATAATTTTAACTAAGAAAGATGGTAATTATTCTTAATTAACTAAAAATAAAAATAAGACTTCATCTATGTGTTTTTGTAGGTTCTATTTTAGTTTTTTTACCGGGATTTGAAGACATGTCTATGGTTAATAAGGTTATTATCGAAGAACTTATTGCTAAAGATAATCTAAAACTCACAATTTACATGTTACATTCAATGATGCAGGTAATATATATATTATAATATTTCAATAAAAGATAAGTTTTATAATTATATTAAATTATTCTTAAAGACATCTGATCAACGAAGAGTATTTCAACCAGCACCTAAAGGTCATCAAAAAGTGATATTAGCAACTAACATAGTAGAAACAAGTGTTACAATTAATGATGTTGTTTATGTTATTGATTCTGGAAGGGTTAAACAGGTACATTTTCTTAATACAAAATGTATATGTAAATTAAAATAAAATAATAAATAGTATAGGATACAAAAAGTGGGTGTTAAGTACTACTCATGTTTATTAATTTTGTCACAAATCGGTATTATTATTGTGTAATTTGAAAGCTATAGTAAATTATTATATTAAAAAATCAACATTATATTAAGGCTGTGCAGATTTAAACTTAATTGATCTTTTTTTTTTTTCAACGAAATAATGATAATTTTTTGAAATGAATATTATTTTAATTGATTAATCGTCACACTACATTCATCGATATTTAAAATAATTGGCAAATGGTTGTATTTCGCATACTTATTAAGAAAATTGGAAATGGTCATTCATTAAGGGGTTGTGTATATGCAATTATTTGATTTATTTGTGTTACACAGTATGTTTGTGTGAATAGTGTTTTGTCTTTAGAGTGTAAATATATTTGGCATACATACACTTACACCAAAAATAAGATAAGTGTTACATCACGACAGGTTGCAAAAAATATTCCAAATTATTCCAAAATTATTCAATACACATAATGGGTCTATTTTAAATTATTTATCCTTCCATTGTGTGCATGAACAATTGAATATCATTTTTTTTAAATAGTAACCTCTATTTCTGACACTGGATTTCAATGTATTAATTTTTCATTTGTTACTTCTGTCTTAAATCCAAAATTGACCGGTTTACAACCATTTGAAAATTGAAAATTTTGATTTACTTTAAAAACTTAACTGTAACTTGGTCAATTTCGGGTTTAAACAATGATTTATATGATAAAATTACTAATAAAATAAATGTATCAAATCTTGACCAAACTATAACTGTCTCAAATATGAAAATTAAAAAATATTTTTTTGATGGTAAATTAATAATAAAAATATTGGACAAAATTTTTTAAAATTTAATTGGGCAACACTATACATTTTAATATCAAAATTTCAGGTTATTTTGCCCATAAATTATTGTCCTAAACACAAGATTGAATCAGTTGCAGCTGATTTAAGTTTTAAAATAGTCAATATTTTCAATATAAATTATATGTTAAATATAGTTAACTTAATTTTGTATATAAGACATGAATAAATGAAAGATTACTACAACAAAATTAAGTTCTATTGTTCATGTGCATGACAAAGGGGTTAAACAATTTAAAATAGGCCCTATAATGTATTTGTTGCATTTAGATCTAAGGTCATCGAGTTGAAATGTTTAGTGTTCTCACTTAAGTGAAAAACACTATATTTTATTAGAAATTATTAGAAAATGCCCACTTTTGACATTCCTTTTGTACATACAAAATTTGTATTAAATTTCTACTGTGTACAAGAAAACAAATAAACATTAAATCGTACTTCTAATCAGCTTAATATTTTTCATATTATGTACCAATGAAGTTAACTTTGTTATTGGTACTATTATAATTTGAAGGTTTATAAAAACATTTTTTGTTTTAGTTATTTATAATTAATTAACAAATTGGCAGTTATGCATATGATTTTGTTTGTTAATCATTAAAAGTAGAATTTGTAAAACTAATTCATTCCTTGCTTTGTTTAACATATTTCAGACATTTTATAATTATATTAAATAATAATAATTTATTTTTCAAACATAATAGTTATAAGTAATATGCATTTTACATGTGTTTGCTCACCTCCGCTTGTGACATTTACCCAACTACATAATATTAATTACCTGTACAAATTTAAATAGAATATTGTTATTATAATTTAATACATATTATAAATCATATTTTAGAAAGGATACAATGCTTTTAATGGTATTAGTTGTATGAATGTAAACTGGATATCCCAAAGTTGTGCCAAACAGAGAGCTGGACGCGCGGGAAGATTATGTGCTGGTGAATGTTATCGCCTTTATACGAGAGAACATTACAATCACATGGCTACTCATGATGTACCAGAAATTCTTAGAATGCCTCTACAAGTAACTATACACAATATAGTAAATTTGTTGGAGTTTTTATGAATACATAGACATTTTAGTTTACAATAGATTTTTTACTTTTTACTTTGTATACCATTTTTTTTTTCATCATTAAAATGTTTCAGATTTTAAGGGTTTATCCATAGGTCATTTTGAGAAAAATTAAAATCTGACGTTTAAAAATTGATAAAAAACAAAGAAAAATACACATTAATAGATATATTAAAAACATTTTTAAATGACAATATTTTACAATTTTCTAAATATTCAGCTTATTATTATTACAGAAAAAAAAATACTTGAATATGTTAAAAAACTTTTGCATTTTTTTTTTTCTCAAAATTCAAAGAGAGGAAAGGAGTAAAATGGTACCATAATGAAGAAGTTGCCCTAAGGCATTTAAATAATTATATAATTAAAGCTAAAAAAAATAAACATAAACCTACATCTCATAAATTTCTTAAAATTGGCTTTTTTCAAAATTTTGGCATCTGAAACAACAGTTTCTTAAAACACTATCTATCAAACTGGTTCACCAATGGTTACATTCTTTATATGGACTTCATAATAATCCTAAAATTTGTTACGTAATGTGTTTTATTATTATAAATATACTATATTAAACAACAAACTTATAACATCAATTGATAATGTTGATAAAAAATTGCTTATTAGTCCTAAACAAATTGTTCTGGGTTATCTCACTCAACAAAAATTATGTTTAATAGAAACTACTGATAAAAATATGTTCTGTACCGTTTCTCAATTAATTTTACAATATTTTTGCCTTAAAATTTTAAAAAAATCACTCATAAACATCATCTAGTAAGAGGATTTTTTTTTGTGTTTATCCAGTTAAAATATCTTCTGAACAAAAAGCTATAAGTAGAATTAAAATAATGTTTTAGGAGTTTGTTAAATATCAACAGTTAACTAAAATTCAAGCAGATAAAATTGATTTAGAATTTCGAAAAAATTAACGCCAATCGCCAATTCTGTCTAAACATTTACTAGAGAAAATGATTGTTTAGATAATATCAATCAATTTCAAATTATTATGTATTTCTCGCTAAAACTATTCTTCAAGAATGCTTTAGAATGCATGTAACTAATTTTTAATGTCGGGAAAAATTATTATTTTTCATGGAATTAGGGAATTTTCAAAATTATTTTGTTTAACTTCCCTGATATAGCAATTATTGATTTAAAATCAACTTTAATAAAATTAGAGTCATAAATATGTACCAGAAATATATTATGCAATAATTATTATATATAACTGAATTGTGGAATTCGTATAAATCAGGAACACTAAATAAATTAGACTACATCTAATAATTGGGCACAAATTATTTTATTTCATCAGAGTCGTATTAAGGTAACTCCTGATAAATACAATTTTTTTACATCCTTTTTATTGATAACATTTTTTGGGGGGGGGGGAACTATGATAATAATAATATGTTAAAAAAGATCATAAACTATATAAATATGTACATTCAATGCAGACTGATTTTCTTTTTTTGTTACACTCTTGACCTGGGCCAGTTTCGCTAAGCCCCTGCTTTACAGCTCTCTCTGATGATAGTAATTTATTAAATTTTTAAAAATGTGTTCCTAAATATTTTCATTGTTATTGTATATAATTGTATCTGTAATATTTACCTAAACTGGTTATAGCCCAATTTTTACTATCTTAATTTAAAATAACATATTATACAAATATTATACATTTTGTAATAATACAATATATAATTATTATAAATATTATTGTTAAATAATATATTAAATGTATTATCATGTATTAATGTTGTTATGTTTAAATTTTACTTATTTTTAATTATAGATGATAAAATGAGGTTATTATTATTAGTAGTTCTGTGAAGTATAGTTAAAACATGCAGATTACTTTTAAATTGTATAATATATGAGGGCTATTCCAAAATCAACCTATGGTTATTTCATATGGGGTAACTCATCAATATTTGTTAACATGCCTTAAAAATTATACTAGTGTGTATAACATGTCAATTTTCAATTAGTTTTGTTCTTATATTTGTCATTTCAACGCTGAAAATTCAATATCTTCCAACATCTATGTGGTTTGAATTATAACTGGAATTATGCAAGCATGAATCTAAAAGATTTAGTTACCACAAAATCTGTGCTTGTTGAATCCCAAAAGAGCATGTAAGATGTCCAAAAGGCTCAATGTGTCGAACAGCTTATGCATTCTCGATTGAATTGTAACATTTAGAGATAGATACAGGGGGCAATTTTTTTGAATAAATCATAGCAAGGCATGTATTTCTCTTAAACCTATTGAATTCCTATTGACCAATGAAGACTTCAACAATGGAATTATTTAAAAGCTGATAAATAACTAACAGCATCTTTTTTTAAGCTTCGGAAAATATAAATATTGAAATGACAATACAAGAACAAAACTTAATGCAGTGAGTAAAAGAGTGAGTAATAACATACTGAAGGTTGATTTTGTAATAGCCTTTATATATAAATATTTTATAAAATTAAGAATTACTTTGATATATATTTCTTTAATGGATAACACTGGTTAATTTACCCATTTTTATATATTTACATTTAAATCTTTAAAATTTATCTACTAGGCACAGCTAGTTAATTATAATATTTTTATGTTTATTGAACAATATCAATTATTATATCATTGGTAAAAGTATTTTATTTAAATTATAATGATTTTTTGTATAGGAACTTTGTATGTTGGCAAAAGTGATATCAAATAATATGAGAGTATTAGACTTTTTAGCATTAGCTATACAACCACCACCAACTTTGTCAGTTACATCTGCTCTTGAATATTTAAAGACAATTGAAGCAATGGATGCAAATGAAGACTTAACAGATCTTGGTTTTTTTATGTTGGATTTATCTATTGAGCCTCATTATGCTAAATCATTAGTATTTGCTATATTCTTGAAATGCTTGGATCCTGTATTAACTATAATTAGTAGTTTGGCAAATAGGTATGTGTTATTATTTTTTTATTTTTTTATATTATGTATAATAATTATTAATTTACAGAGAACCTTTTAACTTAACTCTAAATGTAAATATGAAGACTTCATTAGGATCTATTCGCAAGAAATTAGCTGGTGATTCATTAAGTGATCACATAGTCCTTTTACGCTTATATCAAGTAAGAAATTTAAAATAATAATATTTGAGAGGTTGAAATAATGCAATTTTAAAGGAATTGTATATACTGTATAGGTAATTTGTTAGAATTTGTTTTTTTTTGTTAGTGTTTATGTATGAAAAGTAAATTGAATGACAAAAAAAAAATGTTCAGTTCAATTAGTGCAGTATTCTTTTTTTATGATTAACTTATAATATTGGAAAATGTATGTATTCTTTAAATAGAATCAATTAATATATTTTGAATACCTCAAACTGGTAGAATAAGTAATGTTTTCATATTTTCGATTGTGGAAGTTCGTAGCCCAATTATGCAGCAAATAGATAGCTGTCATCTAAAAATTGTAGATAACAACTTATGACGAAATAACTTAATTTTATCTGCCAAACTGCACCAGTGGTATACGCTGTATTATAATCATTTATAGACAAATAATAAAACTATAGGCGTCGTAATTTTTTTTTTTTTTTTAATTTTTATTTGAATACTGATGGTTTAAATATACATATAATATATTTTATTGAATATTATATAAAAAAAATTCTTCCAGTTATTATACATGTAATCGAAAACATAAATATGCAAATGTTAATAAATATGTAGTATATATATTTAACACTAAAATATAATACAAAATGTACATAATGAAAAAAAATATTCTGATAATACATCGTCATCATAAACAATATAATATATGAACAGCGCTTGAGAGCAATCGCAAAGGGTATGGTAAACACAATGAAATGTGGCACATTTGGCGCGTTCTATATAACTGTTATAGTGTTGTTAAACAGCCGTCAGTCGCTGTGGCTAAATGCCAGGTAAAACAGACCGGTTACTAGAGTAGATGCTCAGCGCTGGACGAAAACTGGTCGGGCGGTTAGTGCATTCTACTTTAAGACAGAGTATATTTTATACTAAATAATAATATTCTATATACCTAATGTATTTTTAAACTATTTGAGTTTCATTTGGATTATTTTAGGCTTTCAATGAAGGAAATATGGCTGATGGTGATTTATTTAATCTTGTTTCACAATCAATTATGGGATTAATTACACAAACTAGAACTCAATTATTAGGCCAATTAAGAGCATTAGAGTTAATTCAAACTCGTACTGGACCTAATGATATACGTGATGTAAATACCAATTCAAGTAATTGGGCTGCTGTTAAAGCTTGTTTGTTAGCTGGATTGTATCCAAATTTGGCTAAGCTAGATAAATCCAACCCTAGACCAATTTTGAAAACAAAGTAAATAGATATATTTAAATATTAAATACATTTTAATTTTTAAACTAATTTATTATTTTTTAATTTTATTAGAACAGAAAAAAGTGTTATTTATCACGGTTCAAGTGTTTTACGTGAAAATTATGTGAAAGATTTACCATCTGATTGGATAATATTTGAAGAAATTAGTTCTTTTAATACTAAAAAATTTATAAAAAATTGCACTGTAGTATCACCAATTTCAGTAGCACTATTTTCTAATGCCATGAGATTACCACAAGATCCAATCAGTACAATGAGAGGTAAATTTATTAAAAGAATACACACATACACTGAATTGTTTTTAACTCAAATGCTTCTATACTATAGACGATAGTGACTGTGATAGTAATGAAGAAAATGATGAATTGCCTGAAGAGCAATTGGGAATGTTAAACTTGGATGGTTGGACTAGTTTTGTTGGAAGTACCGATGATATTTCAAAAATCATTAATATGAGATTGTGCCTTACTTTAGCGTACCGAGAATTTCTTAAAAATAAAGTGATCTCACAACACAGTGTAATTATATATTTTATTTTCAAATGTTTAAATTTGTTTTTAACAATCATCATTTGCATTAAATGTTTTTAATATTTTTAGCCCTTAAGTAGTGTTGTTCAGTCAGTAGTTAAAATATTAGCAGTAGAAGATAATGCTATCGGCTTAGAGACTCCAAATGATGTTGGTAAACGTCCAAAAGAAAACAGCAATAAAGGTAAACATTTATTTACTATAATTTATTATAATAATATAATAATGAATATGTTTTTACCATGTATTTATTAATAACTATTGCTAAATATTATTTTTAATTTATTTAACAGGTCGCCATGGCAAAAATAATGATAGTACTTCATTCTCTTCTTTTCGAAAATATTCTCATGGTCACCAGTCTCAAAATAGAAGTAAGTTATTAATATTTTTATTAATTATGCATTTATTTTAAATAACCTAATTTAACAGATTATACAGATAACAGTACAAATTTTAGAATGGGCCGAAGTAGCTATAACATGCCTAGTAAGTAAAACTTTTAATAATTCAATAACTGTTAAATTAACATTTTTTTAAGAAGTTAATAGTAGCTATAACATTTTTTTTATTATATTAATATTTATTTGTAATTTTTGTAAAACAATATTTTTTCTAGTAAACCCTCTTTTATTGCATGTTATAATTTGTTTATTATTCTTTTCTAGTCATATATAGGTAATAATTAGATTAATATTTTTATGACCTATACATGGAAATATTACTTAAAATAAATTCAAATAAATATATATAGGTAAAATGTAAAATTAAATATATGAAAAATATGAACAATTAATTTTATATTAAACTAGCTGAATTACTCTGCTATGCCCATGCACCGTTTTGAACGAAAATGTAATTATTTATTATATAAGTCTTCTTCTTCTCCTTCGCCTTCTCTCCCAACTATTTGGGGTCGGCCACCCTGGTCCTACACTTCCACTTAACTCTATCTCCCGCATCTTCTTCACTTACTCCCACCTTCCTCATATCACTCGCCAGTACATCCCCCCATCTCTTTTTCGGTCTTATTATAATATATAATATTATTTATTATATAAGTATTATAAGTAATTTAACTTAATTTATGATATTTAAAAATGATTCTATAAACATTATACGCTTATATATTAATTCTATTATACCTAGATAGAACTCGAATGAAGTAATGTACTAAATGACTTAAGTCAAAACCTCTTGATATACCACATTCAGTTTTATTTTGTGGTGCATAAATGTATGAATGGACAGGTCTTCCAATTCTAGGAAATGTTATATAGAATTGTCCATGTAATAAACAGTTATTATCCAAAACTACTCTATTTTTCACAATCTATTTTATTTTACTTAATAAAATGTAAAAGTGGGTGACATGAGGACACTCAAGAAAGTATTTGGAACAACTCAACAATGGTGGTACATAAAAAAGGTCTGTTATTTTATATATATATATAAGGATTATATTATCATGTTAGAAAAATATTTGGGGGGAGGGTTAAATTTATTCATGATTATATATTTTAATATGCAAAAAAATAAAAAATATATTTTCGTCAAAAAATGAAAAGAAATTTTTTAGAACCTAATTGCACTACCTATCGGGTCCAATTGTGAATATAAACCATCAAAGGACCCACTCAAAAACACAAACATTTTTATAAAAATTGGTCTAGCCGTTTATGAGGAGTTCAGTGACATACACACGTACAGAAGAATTATATATATAAAGATAAGAAAGATACATATAATGAATACATAAAAAATTACATTTTGTTACAACCTATGATTTTCTTTGTTATACATTTGAATAATACTGCAATGTTTAATTAGTTCACTATAGTCGACAATAATGTTGTCTGAGAACCCGTCTATCAGAATACACATTGGCCAATTTTCATGCTGTTGACTATAGTTTGACTTCAACAAATAAATTATAATAACAAGAATAAAAAATTCAACCAGATACAGGTGGAAGTTGGTCCATCGTCCTTTTAGCCCTGACAGGATAGTGTATTATTGTTTTAAATTTGAAAGCATAATAAATAAATCTTTGCATTTGAAAAACAATTCTAAACAGATATAATATTTAAATAAACAAAATATAACCATAGAGTGCTTGTAATAGTGTAGTCCCCTCTACTTGCCACCTTTTTAAAGTTGATTCTATTTTTGTATAATTATAGAGTATCTATTATCTATTATGTAAATAATTCCGGGTACTTCATTTTTTCTTCTGGTTCGTTTTGTGGCAGGATAAAATGTAACTCTTGTTATCTATCTTGTCTACATACTATCATTTGGTCTTCTCCTTTGCATTGTTTTAAGGTTGACATGAATAAATGTATAGGTATTCAAATTTAAGATAACTAGTTAATGTCAATGTCTTGAAAATAATGTAATTTTGTATAGGCATATCTTTTTTCATGTGAAACAAACTTATAACTGAATATAACACAAAACATGTAATCCTAATAAATGTAATAAATTTTTTTGTTGGTAATTAATTTTATAACTCAAATTAAATTTTGAGATTTGTATTATAAAATATTTTACAAAATTATACTTTGATTTTAGGTATTAGAGGTACAAGTAGTAATAGACAATATCAAAATAACTATTCAACTCCAAGTACGTCTCAGATTAACAATAATTACAAATGGCAATAACATAATTTTAAGTTTTAACCTAATAAGAACAGTATTATAATAAATATCTGCTTATATTATAACAGATAATTTTGTTTTATTGTTATTAAATACTTTTGTTATTTAGTTTCTTAATTACTACCAAATGTATTCATTTAAGTAATTAATTATATTGTTTTTAATATGTATTAAGTGAAAATATGTTCCATAAATAAGAGTTTTGTACTGGAATATGATTCCATTGCTCTAATATAAATATTATTAATTGTAATTCAGTTTCAGCTTTTAAAAGATAAGATTTTCTTTTTTAATTAAGTTATTTGATTCGCAATATAATCTTTTTAGAATGTATAATATGTTAAGTTTAAAAAACGTTTATTTATATAAAAAATATTTTTAGTTTATTCAAATGTACCTTTAAATGGCTCTAGTCTGTTTATTGTGTAATATTATTTATTGATTTAAATCAATAATACATATTGAACGATTAGATGGTTTTTATAAACATTAATCATAACTAATATGTGATATTGTTAATATTATTTTAAATTACGCTATTCCTACTGCACTAATAATTTTAAACATACATATATTAAAAGTACTTAAAGATTCAAATTTGTATTACTTGTTACTATTTCTGTGGTGATTTATGGGATTTATGGTAAAATTTTATATTTTGTGATATGTTTTAAGTACCTATACATTTTTACATATATTAATTAAATATAAAATGTACGGTTTACCAAAGTAAAAGTCGGTTTAGTGAATTAATAAAATATTTTTTATCTGTTGAATACTGTGTATTTTTATTGTTTAATACTAAATCATTTTTAGTTATATTTTTTAAAGGTCGGCGCACACTGGAACGGTGGTGGTGGCGGTAAACTATTACACACGTATTTGATACTATTTCCACACACTGCAGCGGTGGTGGTACGTTATTTTAACGCTGTTTTAATAATACTACATGACCAATTTCACCGCCGCGATGGCAATACATAATATACGATATACTTACGTACTACGCTTATATTCACTATAGTGTACTAGTATATTATATATATTATTTTATTATAGGTGCTACACTACCTATAGGTATAAATATATTATTATTACATTATTTTATAATAAATTAATTTAATTTAATTAATATAATATATTAGGTATATTAATATTAACAATATTTATATTAATCATTAGTATTGTATGTATTGTACTTAAAATATAAATTATAAGTTGTTTGCAATGACAAAAATACGCTTTCTTAGTATGATGATAAGATAATAAGATGGAATAGCGTACCTATATATACCTATCTATATTATGGATAGTATATCTATTTAAATAAAATCTTTACATTATATGATAAATAATAATATCTAATCCAAAATATGTGATCTGATTATCCGAATGAGATCCTACCCTTCCACAGAGTTCATCAAAACCTATTTTCATATTTCACTTTCGAAGGGGTACCTAAAGATATAATATTATGATTTTCTTATTTATATAAACTTTAAAATGTATTACCTATATAAAATAGTAGGTACTGCTATATAATCACTGTATAGTTATCATTATATATATAAACGCTTTTATTATTATTATTATTAAAGTTATTAATAATATAAAGTTGTTATATAAAAATATCAACCACCACTGCTACAATTTCAGTGAGTAGTGATATTCTTCACCGCTCCAATGTGCGCGGTCCTTAATACAATGATCCACAATTATTGCACAAAATAAAAACGAATTAATGTTTATACCTTTTGACAATTATACCATGTAATTTGTAACAATTCTTTAGATATTATGTTATAGAAGCTAATTGTTGTGTAGATCGTGAACATGGCGATAAACAATGTGAACATATCTAGAGCTCAAATTTTAATAAACTAAATGTGAATTGATTAATAAATAAATTCAGAATTCAAGTAGTTATAAAGTAGTTATATTCTAATGCATATATATTATAGATGTTAAATAATTTGCCCATAATATTATAATACATATAGCCGTGAAGATAAATGATAATAATGTTTACTATGATATAGTTAACTAGGTATTCCTTTGGGTAAAATAATAAACTAATAAGTAATGATGTCATATTATAAACTAAAGAAGTACACCTAAAAATATCAAATTTTATTTTAAAAAAAAAACTCATTTTATTAGTTTTGCATAAATATATTTTTTAACAAATATTGTGATTACGCAATCATAACGAATGGTATTAACACGGTAATTAGTCTTTCAATTACTTTTAAAATGAATTTAGGTTATCTAATTAATTTATATAAATTTGTTGTATGTATCAAAAATATTTTAAGCTTCAATATTATATGTAAAAGAAAAGGTTTAGAATTAATTTTTTTGAAGCTATGATCAAGTAGGCTAGCTAGTCTTTTATATAAAGATGGTTATACCAGTTATGCAAGCACATTTTTCGGTAGGTACATAATAAGGGATTTTCATTAAAAAAAAGTCAATTTTAATTTATAGTTTCGCTGTTTTAATTATAAATACATACTTAAATTTTCAAACCCATTGTTTTTTATAAACTTAAATATAAGTGTTTTATTCTATTCATTATTCAAATTGTTGAGTATTTTATTAGTATGAATAGAAACACAAATGTAAAAATATAATATAGTCTTTTATTCTTTACGTTACAAAGTGTAATAATAATGCAAATATAAAATATACAGTAATCAGATGATGGCAGGTAGACAATCCCAACCGCTTATGTTATTTGATACTAAATGTGATGAAATACTGAAATGCTGAATATGTAACACAGGTGTTTATTGATTATTGAAAAAAATAGCTACCTAACCTAATTTATATATTTTTTAAATGCATACAGTGGACATCAGTATTATTAGTTAAATTTTTTACTTCATTTATAAAATGAAAAACAAAATTACGACTGACCAACTTTCTAAAGCTACATGGTGAAGTTGGCTGTTGACAATTTTTTATGATTATCAATTGAATATATATATATTTAATTATTGGGACTACTCATATTTTGATAATTTTTTTTATGTGTAAAAATTAGGAGTTCAAAATTATTTATATTTATATTGGTAGGTATTTTATGCATTTCTTTATGTTCTTTTTAAAGAAAACTATAAAATATAATATTTTAATTTCCATATATTTATATTAACTTAAAGAATAAAAGTAGTAAAATTCAAATTAATTAATTAATAAAAATTAAATATTGTATTTTCAAACAATTTTAAAATGGTGATTGAGGAGAATGAGGAATTGTACTCATTGCTTGAGCTTGTTTAATTCTACTAAATTTTTTCTTTATATTCTCTATAGATTTTCGAGAAATTGATACACTTTTAACTTCATCTTCCTTGATTTGAGTTTCACGGCAATTTGCTTCTACCATTTCTGCAATACATGTATTTTCCTGAAAAAAATTAAAAGTTAATTTTAAATAATAGTTAAAGGCATAGGAATATGTTATGTCATTTTTTTTTTTTTTATATGCTTCATTTAAGGTTTTTAGTTTTTTACCACAATTATTTAATTTACATTAAGCAATGCTAGGCAAGTTACTTAATTTTAGTAACTAAGTTAAGTTATAGTAATTGCCAAATGCTACAACTTGGGTCATGTGTACTACTTGGGACAGTTAAATGAATATTATAATAAATCACCGTTGTTTCAATGTATTTGAGATTATTTTTTCTTTCATCAATATCTATATAAAATTATTTATAGACTTTATATCATAAAACCGCCAAAAATAAAAAGGATAACAATGTAAAACGTGTTTTTAAATTATTTATAATGGTACCTATAGGTAGGTATTTAAAAAAGAACACTGATATGTTAATTATTAATTTGTAAAATATGTTTCATTATAATATAAACCGACTGATGTTTAATTTTGTTTTTGTCATTATTATATGTTAAAATTAAAGTATTTTGAATTTATTTTTTCTATGTACTAAATAACATTTTTAAAATGTACGTATATGTTCAAAGTTGTCATAGACATGGGTTAAGTAGAAAACAAATTTCAAAACTTTCGTTATTGGGCTACCCCACTGAGTAATGTGCACAAATTTTCAGTATTCATTTTAGAAACACCCTATATATATATATATATATATATATATAAGTGAATTTGATGTATTTTTATGTTTTTTTACAATTACTTAGTAATTTATATGTTTGAAAACTTGATAATCTTCTTCATTTTTTACTATCTATTCCTAAAATTCTTCATAGGAATATTTATTTTACAATCTATTAATAATTATACATTTTATTATTTACAAACCGGCTATAATTACCAAACCGGTCACAACAATTTAATTGCTATGCTTGTTGTATATGTTAGACTTTGAGAAATAAGAGAATATAAAACTGTTAATTTTATACACTTTATTACGCTTCATAAAAATTACCATACTAGTAAAAACATTTGAAATAAGGGTCACTCGATTTTAAGTACTGTAAAAAAAAAAGTGATAAAATTTACATTTATTACTTAAATATTTTTAAATTGTGAAAATTTTCTAAATTTCTTAAAAATTATCTATATAGAACCCTTCAAAAATCACATGTGTAACAGCCCCTTAATAAAACTTTAGAATAAGCGATATACCTAGATAATTAATTCCCCAGTTTGCGTGTGAAATTGATTGACACATTAAACAACCAAATTATCAAAATTATTTATATAGTAACTACTAATTATTTAATGTTATTTATATAATTTTTACCAAGTGATTTCATGTTCACTTATCACCAGGCACACACATAACAGTATAATATATAAGGTTTTAGTAGGCCCGGCCCACTGATATATTGTTCTGGCCTTAGACTCATAAAAATTAATTAAAACTTTTATTTTTACCTTATACATAATATACTGGATTTTTTATTACCTATTTAGGTATGATAAACTCAAAAATTATGTTTAGTGTTTTTAATATGACGAAAATGTATAATAACTGTCAACAACGAACATTGATATCTTATTTTAGATTATTATGGATTATAATATACTCCATACAGAACAAGAACGTACTTGGATGACCCGGTTGCGCTCAGGTCAACTGTTATATAGTGCTACTCCAAATAAATGCTTTAAAATTTAAATTACAAAATAAAGGTAAATTTAAGACTACAATGACTACCATAGAATAATTACTATGATGGCTACACAAAAAGCAGGTAAAATCGATGTGATTGTATTATTGGTAAATAAATGAATAGGCGTGTGGAGAATGCCTTGTACGACTATTGTATATTATTATACATATATTATATGCCTTATTGTATAATCTGAATATTTTTTATTTTGATAGGTAATATATATTACTTTAATTTGAATGTTTTTTAATTTAATTGTTATAATTCAAATGATTTTTAATTTGATTGTTTTTACAATAGAATAATTCGAAATATTATAACAATTAAATAAGTTGATAGTAATCAATCGGTTGTGCCCATCTCTAGACTCTTACATGATCATTAAGTAGTTAGTAACCTGTATCAAAAGTATATGGTGCACTATACTTGCACATGTAAATAATGAAAAACTAGGTAATATAAATTTTAAAAATTGTTATTGAAGTTATTGGAATTAGAATGGGTTTTTGATCAAAAAATGATGTGAAGGTCTAGACTCTTAAGTAAAACTAAAAATATTTAAGACTATACCTTTATTATAATTTATATTAATTTTTATATTTTAATAGGAAATGTATTAAAAGTATATTTCATAATATTTACCTGTGAGTTTTCAGTAGATTGATTTGATTCATGTAATTTGGATGAATTTTCCTCATTGTCTTCATACTTGTCCTACAATATTAAAAAAAAAAATATATTGAATTTAATATATAGATATAATTTACAGTTTACGAGTTTACACTATTAAATAATTATATATATACAAGATGATTTTTTTTCATCGTGAGTCAGGCTTTATTTCGAGAAGTGTTCTGAAATTAGTTTCAAATAGTTTCTTTATTTTTTCTTAATTTTAAAATTTTTATCACCTCCTGTATTTATTATAATATATATATTATATATAACCAATTTAAATTGTTTTTATTTATTTTTTTTTTTGTTTGTTTAATAGTTAATATAGGATACATATTTTTTTTTTTTATAATTTTGCCCTATTAGGTTACACATGTGTAGTATAGTAAAACTTTTTTTTTCAAATAGGAACATCTATTCTTTATACTAGATATAGGCATGTTGAATTTTTTCAAGTCATTTTAAAGTATAAAACTTAATCACATAACAAAATCAACCGATATAAAAATTTCCAAATTTTTAAATATATTAAATTTTATTAACAGCTGTAACATAATCAATTTTTGGTTTAGAATCATAGTTTACACATAAAAATTACTTTTAAAATAGCCTATCTATTCAAATTTGGATTTAAAAATTACTAACAACCATTCATTTTTTTTTTTCGTTTCTTGATCATCAGCAAAATGTTACTAGATTTTGATAGACTAATATTTAAAAATACTTTTGAAACATCAAACAAGGTCCTACACTCCAAATTGACTAAGTTACAGCCATTTCATATTTTAAAAAATTGCATTTTTTCAAACTTTAGTATTTTGAATTTTATATATCAAAATTACTTCAATACATTTTAACTACCTGAATCTGGTATCAAAATTAGGTGCTTCTATTGAAAAACAAAAACAAAAAATAAGCTGTGTATGACAAATAAAAAAGGTTCAAAATTATAAAAAATACAATCAAGATGATCATTATATTTTCTATAAACATTTAATATATATATATATATATATGTGTGTACTCTTCATATTTAATATTTCTAGTTACTTAAACTGAAATATTACATCAATGAATAAAGGATTTTTATATTATAATGATCAAATAAAAATATCTCACTTTTCAAGTAAGTAAATAATAATCATCTTAATGTTAATCATTTTTTAATATTAAATATTATAATTACATCATGTATAGCAACTTTATCTTGATTTGGTAATGTAGCCTTATATACTTCCTTAATTTCATCAAAAGATAGTTTTTGATAAATAAATGATTTATCACTACAATGTAATAAAAATGATCGCCTTGAATTTTTTTTGTGTTCTGAAGTTACTGATTTTGGTTTTTCAATATAATCTGGTTTTAAAACTATTGGAGGACTTCTTGTACACAATATTTTAAATTTAGGATCAATATTTTCAAGACTTTTACCTAAAAACAGCAGTGCATTATTTGCATAATTTAACATTTAAAATATAACTTGAATATAAGTAAAAATAATAAATAGTATAATTTGAATAGATTAATAAAGTACAGTTGGTATTATCTATAATAATAGTGAAAAGACCTGTAAAATGTTATAAAATTCAAATTTATGAATTTAAATACTCATATTTTAAGGAAAATACAGTAAATGTAAATAATTATAATAAAATAATATCATAGATTATATATACTATAGATTGCTCACTGATCTGTATTTCGTTGGCGTGGACATTTTTCCTGTCGTACAGCAGTTTATGAAGTATTTAGTTTTGGCATTTAACATTGGTAGTCAGCAGTTGCAATGACGCCTATGTACAAGATAATTTACAGGTATAAATCTATAACCATAGTATTCATGCTAAGCCGGTGAAAGACAATTACTGACTTTTAGTGATTTTAACATTAAACGCCATAACTAAATACTTTATAAAGCACTATATAACAGGAAAATTTACCGTGCCACCAAAAATTCAGACTAATGAGTAATCTATAGTATATACAGAGTTGGGTAAGTTACTTTTAAAAAGTTACCAAGTTGTGTTACTAGTTACAAAATAAAAAGGTAACTATAGACATGGGCATGGAAACTGGCATGTAACCGTCTTGATTCTAGTGGTAAAATTCTGTTAAGGGTACTTATCACAGTACATACAAACAGGCGCTTTTTTTCGAAATAACACTATTAGTTATAGACATTAATATCATAAATATGTGCAAACATAAAATACAAACTTAGTGTTAAAATTAAAAAAAAATGTAAATACATAATTACAAAAAAAATTACAGTATACACTCGCCTACTACTTACGGACTGAAACCATGAAAATATAACACTTAATGTGTCACCCCTACAGAGAAATAAATAGGAACTTAGGCGATAATAATAAATACCAGTAAATAGTGATTTTATTATTATATAGGGATAGTGCAAAACAAATGTAAAAAATTTAAAATAATAAAATATAGTTGGAAAAAAATATGATTTCCTGATGATGAAAATTTCAAACAATTAAAACTATTTTAGTATATATATTCCAAGAAGAGGCTGAACAAAATTAATGAAATAAATAATTAACTTACTAGTGAAAATGTCATTCTTTAATATTTCATCAATTTCAAGTTGTAAATTATTAATTGTATTACTTTTGACATTCAAAAGTTCTTCATAACAAGAAATTTGTTTTGTCATATTAATAACTGATTGTTTTGCTTGCAGTATCTTATTATTTATTTTTTCATCATCATTCAATAACTCACACCTATCTATACAATCATTTAAACAATTATTTATTGTTGTGAGTAATTTCAAAAGATCTACTTTTCCATCAATTCCTATTAATTCTTCATTATATATCTAAAAAAAATCACATAATTACATTACATTGTATAAATATGGGTATATTTGTATAACTTTAAATTACATTTATCATGTTAGCATCCCAAGTTTCTGGAGTTTTTAAAATTATATCAGCTAATCTGGCATATTTCATAGCAATTAACTCTTTTTGTTCAAATTTATCATACAAATCAATATACTTTTGTTTTAATTCTGTTACTTCACATTCTTAAAGCATACATAAACATAATATAATAATTAATAATTAATAAATAATATTTATTTTATCTGCTATTAAAATGTAAAACATTTTAAAATATTAATTACAATAAAACAATAAATTACACATAATTATTTATATACCTGTTGCTTCACAATGCTCAATATTAAGTAATTCAGATTTTAAATCTTTTAATCTCTGTTTACCATCTTGAATAATTTCTTTATATTTTCTAAAATATACAAATACATAATATAACAATGATGCTACACACCCATTTTAGCGGTATTAAAATAAGTCCATACTCTTTATAACTACAACTTTTCTCTTAGTAATTGCAGAGTCAAAATTTATACAAAATATGTTAGATGAGAATATTTATTATGTTGTAGCGTGAAGTTTTTTTAGTTAAAAATTTCATGATTTTTAATCACGGAATTTCACGATTCTCGAAAAAACATATGAAAAAAACTCGTACTTTAGAGCAAAATAAATATTCTCATCTTTGATATTTATTTTTAAAATGTAATAAAATATTTTTAAATTGTTGGATTTTAATTTTTCTTAAAATTTCATTAAAATTTCCTATACAAAACTCCTTAAAAATCTGGTGTGTAGAGTCACCCTCTTAATCAATTATTAATAAACTATTAATACTTACACAGATAATTGTGCAGTGTTTTTAATACTATAATCAATCTGAGAAATCATTTCATTTACTTCATTAAAATTACTTTTTGTTATTCCTTCAAAAAATGAATATTTTTTATCAATATAATTGTCTTCAATATATAGTGGTGCATTTAAAAAATCAATGTCTAAATACAAAACAATAAATATAACTTAATATAATACATATTTTTTGATTTATGATGAATGAATTTTACTTTTTTTCTTTAATTCACAACATAAAATATATAAACACAATTGATACATAAAATGAATAAACGTCTGTCCTCCAGGATTTGATAATAATGAGGAATTCACTTTTCCAAATTTATTTGGTGTTTTTTCATAAACAAACCCATTTAAACCCTAAAACAAATTTAAATATTAAGTAAGTAGACACCTATATATTTAATTATTTCATAATTGAAAATTGTATATTTATTATTAGATATATTTTCTTCCAATAATCTAAATACTACATAAAATCTATTTGGACTTAAATTTTTTGAATTTTTGCCAAAAAATCTAAATATTGCACAGCAGAATTGTGTATTCAGTGGAGGGGGTTGGAGTGCCTCCACGGTTATACCTGTCATAAAAGTCGACACATTGAGGTTGCGTCAGGTTGACAGCTAGTGTAAAACTTGTCAAAAAAATATGACGAATCCTAAAAAGAATATTGTCGAGTTTTTCCATCTTGGATGATTGTGAAGAAAACAAAATAACGTACTTGGATGTGGAGGTAGCCTAAGAGATGAGGTGACCAGTACCAGCTTGACAATGGCTGCGGTAGCCGTTCCATCAGTTATATGTGCGGTTCTATCCAACAGTCGTAGTGTCAACAACAATGTTAATTGAGAAAGCACCAAAGTGTTTTGAGTTAAATTTGTGCCTGAGTATGCAGTATAGGTTCAAACTGAGAGTAGGTACGTGGAATATAGGAACATTGACAGGCAGTAGCAGGGAATTACCAGAAGTTTTGAGGAGGAGGAATGTGAATATTTATTGTGTGCAAGAAACAAAGTGGAAAGGGAAAAAAGTAAGGGAAATTGGTGAGGGATATAAATCATATACTCGGGAAATACTAGTATAAGGTGATATAGTAATGATATAAGATGAAAATTTTTTTAAAAAAATGGTAGAAGTGATTAGGAAAAGTGGATAATTGTGGTGAGAGTAATATTAGAGGATAAGGTATTGAATATAGTAAGTGAATATGCTCTATAAATGGCATGTGAAAAAAGCCAGAAAGAAAAATTCTAGCATGAGATAGATGAGATAATGCAAGGCTGATAGAATAGATTATGATTGAGTACATGGAGGGTATGGATTTGGAGAAAGGAATGAGGTTGGAGAAAAAATACTTAACTTTGCATTAATCAGCATATGAATTAGCAATTGTTAATACTTATTTTAGGAAGAGAGAATAGCATTATATAACCTATAAGATTGGAGAGAACAAATCACAAATTGATTATTTTATGTGGAAGAAAAGAGATTTAAAACAATGTAATGATTGTAATCCCAGGTGAAAGGTGACAACTCAACAAAAGGTTAATAGTTATGGATATTTGGTGTAGGGAAAAGAGGGTGCACAAAAAGTAAAAAAATAGATAAAGAACTGATGGTGGAAACTAACGGGTGAAAAAGAAAAAGTATTAACAAAAAAGCTGATTGAAACAAGAATGTGGAACATGGAGAGGAATACAAACTAAATGTGGGAAAAGGTAGCAGCAGAGGCTGTTGGGAGGGTTGCTAAGAAAGTTATTGACGAGAGTAGAGATAGTATACCAGAGGATAAGCAAATATGTAGGTGAGCTAAAGAAGTAAAAGAGATAATATGTATTTAAATTTAAAAACCAAGACACTGGTTATGAACAAAAATTAATTTCATAATTTATAATATTGTATTAATAAAAATTTGCTCATTATATAATTAACAAACAAATACATTTCTGCGACACAATCACACTGCACTACTGTTATTGTAGTAATGTACAAATAGTCATAAATAATTTACTTGTACCCAGTGACTTAAAAATATGCTACACCTGATTTTCTATAGTAAAAACATGTCTGTGAAAAATAAATGAAATTACCTCTTTAAGTAATTTTAGAATTAAAATTCCTATACTCAAATTTATAGTAAACAATAATTTTAAGACAATCTTATAGGTATTTTGCAAAAATATTATTTTAACAAATAAAGCAATTTAAAAACTAAACAAAAAGGAGTTTTATACATTTGATATTGTGCTATAGAAATAAGAGTGATTAAAAAAATTAAAGGATTGTATCCTCAATGTTGTCTTTTAAATATTTTATTAAAGATGTTTCAACTATAAAACCACTTTAAAAAGCTTTTTTGTTTGTTTTTTGTAAACTAATGATTGTTGAATTTGGACAAAAGTCGTAATTACGCAACAATAAAAAATGGTAGATAAGTACTAGATATGGAACTATTTTTAAATTAGGTAATTAATATTTTTATAATTGTTTTTAACTTTATTTAATAAAAATATAAAATCATTTAAATTAAATGTAATCAATTAGGTATAAATAGGTAATTAAATTTTTTTCAAGTTAAAATTGGTAAAAAAAATTAAATAATTTAGAAGATTTTTGAAAAAAAGTTTATGGATTTAGTTTAATTAAATTATTTTAAACTAGGTAGTTCATGAATTAGTTGATATTAAATTAATAAACATTAAATATTAAAAGAACATTCCTAATTCGGATTATAATGAATTCTAAATTTCGACCCTATTCTAAAAAAAAAATAGCGTCATCCAAAAAGAATTATTTCTTGTTACATTTTTAATTATACATATATTTTTTAAATAAATACTCACATTGATTATTTGTGTTGCTGCATTACGGAATTCAACAGCTTCTTTAAATGACGTTATTGGCCATGGTACAGTTTTAAAGCAATTTGGATTTGTTAACGGAAGCAAATAATACAATACCTGTTCCATTGCCTCTTTATTTGGTTTATCAAAAATTTTCTAAAATTTAAAAATATAAAAAGTGTTAAACATTTATAAAGATATCCAATTTATATTATTATTATCTATTTCATAAAAATAATACCAGAACATACATTTGTTAAATGCTTATTTAACATTGGTGGAATACTTTTGTCATTAAGCATAAATATACTTCGAATATTATTATTTATTCTTGCATCCATTTTATTGAGTGCTTGAGTGTATTATTTAAAATGCAAACCACGATCATAAAGTTATAAAATTCGCTTTTAAATTATTATTTATATTTTATACTAATAATTAGGTAAGTATATTATAAAATAGAACATAATAATTAAATTCTTAATAATAATTATTAATTGTGGTTTTTACTTTTTACACATTAAAGTTATACCTAATACAAAGATAAGAAATTTTTAATACATTGTTTATTTCACGGCCTTGGGTATTTCCCGCTAAAATCTATGCCGTGATATACTGATATCCTTCGATATGCATTATCACCACAGATTACAGAATATGCATTCGTGATTGAACTTCAATATATCGATTAGTACAGTATCGATAGAATAGTCTTTGTTAAAACTCCCCTTATGAGTTTGCGGTATTACAAAATCCCCCTAGATCATTAAGTGGACAAAATCTCCCGGTTTACAAAATACGTAGGTCTTTTTTTAGGTATCCTATTCCCTAAAGATTTTTATCAACTCGTATGTTATTCACGTTTCACCATAGAAGATTCTATGGTTTCACTAAACAAAAATTCAAATGTACCTGTAGTTGGTATAATGGTATATGCATTGCTACAAAAAAAGACTGCTGAAACTTATACGGGAATGTTTTTGCTAAATTAAATATTATATGGTAGATTTTGATATTGGAATGAATATTCCTTAATATCTTCTTTAGATAAAATATTCGGTCAACAAATTAATATTCTGGGATATTTGGAGGTAAATACAAACGTTAGGATTAGTTAAACAATATAAATCCAATGTTGAATTTTAAAATTTCGTATATATGTATATATAAAGTTAAACGAGGTTTATACTATCATTATGAAAATGTGCCCGATTCTGAGGCAGATATTTCGACATATTTGTATTCTACATGTATCAACGATGAATAATAAATATTATGTAACTTCAAACGAGAGCGACATTCATTGAACTACGTCATACAAAATATAATGTAAGGAAGGCGCGTAGCCAGGAATTTCCAAAGGGGGGTGTTATAAAAAGCAACAACCTTAATGGAAAAATAAAATATACCGTATTTATATTTTGAAAATTAATTTAAAAATAAAAAATGTATTATAATGTAAAATAAAAATAAATATAATAGGTATGTAAAAAAAAAGTAGGTAGTAAATTTAATTATTACATTAATCTTATACCACAATTATTAATACTTTTTAGTTTACGTATTACATCTGTTGATACTAACAAAAAGAAAGAGCCATAATAAAAGAGTAGCTAAATAAAATGCATATATACATAATCAATGGCATAATGTACTCTTGTCCATGACGTCTACACTTTCGGCCAAGTGTCCGACTTAAGTGCCAGAGTGTGGATAGAGGATAGCTGGTATCTTTTGTGAGAATATTCTCCAAAATGAGAATTTTTGGTAATTTTCTTTTTTAGCCATATTTCATCAATTTAAAAATTGTTTTTAATATTTTTGCATAAATAATTAATTTTAATATTATTGTTGTGGCCATAATTGTATAATTATGATAAAACTAATCTAATTTCATTATTATTAATGACTAATGAGCGATGAATGATATTATTTTAATATATATCAATAAACATTTATCTACCTTTATTTATTCTTATTATTCAAAATAGTCTTAAACAAAATATAAAACTCAAATGACCACACAACTGCAACTGCTTTAATGGCCACAACTGGTATACTCACCCTATATAATATTATAATATAATTTTAGAAACATATATTATAAATTCTGTACTAAAACAAACTACAATAATAATAAAATAAAAAGATAAATTATTTTGTAAACTATATTAAAAATAAAAATACAACTTGTACTAATAAAAAAAAATTATATCTATTGAAACCATATTATATACCTATATAGTAATATAATATATCATACATTCATACATATTATATATAAAAATATATTACAAAATAAAAAATAATAAAAATTCCTTTTCTGACATTTAAAATAATAATGAGTATTAATTTTAGTACTTTATGAGAATATTCTCCGGTACCTAATAATCTTCTCGAGAATATTCTCTACTCACATCACTAGCTGGTATGCTTATTCTATGGCTGGTACCGGATGGGTGCGCTCATAGCATAAGTATTTATACTATGGGTGCACTCGCTTCGCCCCCCGACAGCGTTCGGGCACAAGTACACAACGCTCGTAAGTTCGTCGAATGTTGTGCGGGAGCATAGAACTCGGCTGACGGTTCGGAGTCGGACCGTGGTATAAAGGGGGTCTCCCACGGCGCGTGGCTCGGCGAGCTTTGGGCGGCGTGCCTGTATACCAAGCCAAAAGTCGAGCTCGGCTTAACACGAGCCCAGAGCACTCCCACGGCGCGTGGCTTGGCGAGCCCCGCGCTCGTCCGAGCCGGCGGCACTTATTTTTATTTTTTTTAATTATATATAATATATGTATATATTTTAATTATAATACTTATATTTCAATTTTTTTTTAATGTATTCTTATTAAACAAAAACTATATGTACAATGTATACCAAGTAGGTACTGAATTCACTTAAATAAATATTTATACGAAATTAATTTATTTTTACTTTATTTATATAATTTACTA
>JAIPRL010002664.1:0-56277 GCA_025469235.1 Pemphigus obesinymphae | reverse complement strand
GGAGGAACGAAAGGCGTAAAAATTCCGAAACGACCGGAGAACGGTTTTAAAACGGCAACGGCAGAGGAACGCGCTTCGAGCGGCGTCGGAAACGGTCCGGGGAATTAAATTTCTATAAGAGGTTTTTCTCATGGAAAAAACGGTGGAGAATAAGTTAGCATTTTATATATTAACATTAATACATTATATACGTTGAATTCAATGCGTTTTGCTTAGTACCTAAACTAAAATGTTAATGTAGCCGTTAAAATACGAGTAGGTGTTAGCAGTGCACACATTATAATATAATGGTAATATTTTTATATATTTTCCCAACGAGTCAAAACCAATATGCGTAACGGTACTTGACACAAATCTAAAAGCATAACAATAATTTTACTTTTAAAAACTAAAAAAAATTAATTGATATACGTTGAAATTCGTGAAAAATTTTACATTAATAACAATGATAATACATTATGCGTAGTCGGCGAGAACAGTAATACAATATAATGCTGGCTATTGAAAAATGAATAAAATACTTAAAAATGTTTTCTGGAATTATGAACTATTGTTTGATATCCATATGGTATGATAGTGTACCTATAATATTTGATATTGATAGTAGTAAAACGTGTAATAGGTCTAAATAGTAATTTTAAAATTTCAAATTGAAAAGCTTTTATTATTATTATTATTACTCTATAAGCTCTGAAGTTTGAACATTGATGAATTTATTCATTTATTCTTTATTTGGATGGATATTAGATTTTATCGACGAAGAAATTTGTAATTTACTGCAGGTACCTATAATTATACTATATTATATTGTTTCCTACTTGTTTCTAGCCCATATTTACATTCTAGCATTTATTTTAGTAATAATCTTAAAATTATCTTTTTCTTAAAATAAATTAAAATTTTTTAAAATATTATTGCATACCTAATTTTTTTTTCTCGCCAACATGAAAATATGACAAACTTGTCCCTATAATAAACATTGACTTACATAAAGCTTTAATTAAGTTTCGGTAAAAATAAATAATAATTAAACAAATAAATAATAATAAGTATCTAATATTTTGTTTTACATACCTATAGGTATACAATATACATACACCTTAGGGTGGTTCTTAAAATATGAAAGTTCAAATTTACATTGTTAAACCTCCTAATTTTTTATTTTAAATTAAGAATATTTCGTAAATCGAACTATAAGTATAAAATGGTAAATTCAATGAAATTTTTTCTTATCATTTTTTTTTAGATAATTAAATTATAAATATATTTTATAGCAAATATTTCATCGTGTCTTCAGCCGTTTGCTAAATATTTTGAAATAACCGTAAAAAATTTAATTTTATCCGATTATTAAAATATGTTGTACCTATTTTGTATATTTATTATATGAAATAATAGATTTACACAAGAATTTTTATAAATACATTTTTTGTAGAACATAATAATAACTTATCTATATAATTTACTTTCTGATATTTTTCGGAAAAATGTTCTAATTTTCGAAATAATTGAAAAAATATCGAAACTACCCCTCATCTGATCCATAATTCAACCCTTTTGTGGTAGGGGAAGGGGGTTGAGTCACCGGGACAAAATTTTCTCAGAATTATTTTTTCATATCACTTAAAAAAAAATTAGGGGGTTTAACAATGCAAATTTTAATTTTCATATTTTAAGAAGGAACCACCCTATATACAGCGCTGCGGTAGGTACCTATTATACCCGTATTATTCTGAACAAATATTATTGTGATTACGCAACAACAAAAATTAATTATGACATGATATAATGACGGAATCATTTATGAGTTACTTTTATCCATAATAAAAATATTTTCCAATTATTAAATTTTCAATTTTCTTGATTTTTTTTTTTTTTTTAACCTTTTTAAAAGTTAGATTTATATGGCATTCTCCAAATTCAACAATTTCCCAGAAATCGAGGGAGCTATAGATATACGTTTATAAATAGGTACTCTACAATGTGTATACCTATACAGCTCTAACTATAGTAACAAGATTAGTATTGGTACCTAATTCGTTGTTATACTATTATAGGATAGTCATCATCGTCATTCGTACGGACGGCATTAGATTAATTATTAGTTCCATCTACTGTCAAAAAATATTTTGAAAGTCCATCTATAATGTTTATTATTATATATAGGCCAGTCGAGATGAGGGGAGGAAGGTCAGGGATGATTCACCCCGAGCCCGGGATTTTCATGGGGGCCCGGTTATATGAACCGAAATAACAAAATTTTATATATATTTTGAAATATATGAGTAAGTTTGAATGTATTTTTATGGCTTCCATATGGTTCAAAATTCTCCAAGCTATAAATGAGAGAAATCTAATTAATCCTTCATAAGAGATGAATGCTACCAATATTGATGTCGAAGTTATGAAAACCTTGAAAGTTCACTGTTGCTGACTTGCACTTTTACTACCTACACTTACTTTTTCAAATCAATTGTTCAATCTTTGATGGAATAAAATACAGGTTTACTACACCATTAATAACTTAAATAAAACATTTTCATTCTTGTGGCAGTAGGTACCTACCGCATGATACTGCTGCAGACAATTTTATAACAAAATATTCTGCGTTGACGTGTCTCAACAATTTATTGTCAAATGAAATTACCCAATCGAAAAATATATATGAAGCAAATTTTAAATATCATATCTATTTCTATTCGAGTTATCAAATGCCATAAATGTGTAAAAAGTTAGGAAGACTACTCTTTCCAAACGTTTGCATCGCTTTACGTATAGGTATTCTGCACCCTACCAGTTTCTGTTGCCAGCGGTGAGCGTTTATTCGTAGTGTTTTAGGAAGAATAAAAAACTTCAATCGATTCTGCTCAATACAAAGTAGAGCATCAGGACCAGCCACCCTGTGCTTAGAATCAGAATTGGCCAGAAAATTAAATTTTGAGGAGCTTATCAAAGCATATGCGCTTCAACTAAAGCTCGAAAAGCCCATTTTAAAATAATAACAATATAATGTACAAGGTATTATTTATACTTTTACAAATAAATAAAAATATTATATTAAATAATGTTGTTTTAATTTTTAATTGTGAATATCGAACATGATGTACTATATGTAAAATATTGGGTAAGGGGGCCCCCGTGGGTCTCTACCCCCCCCCCCGGGCCCCGATTTTCTCTCCACATAATAATTTATATTCTATGCACTAACAATACAACAATAATTTTATTAGGTACCTATCTATTATTATTATTAATCATTATACCTATTTATGTAAGTATACGGAAATTGAGTTTATAGACAATATGGAAATTATATAAATGTAATTATTTACATACGTATACAGGGTGTTTAATATTGTGAGATAGGCTATATATTATTTCGGGAAGTACCTATAAATTATTTTTGTGAAAATTTTTTCAAAAACCTATTTTCATACTCAATTCTATACATTTTCATGATTTAAAACTTTTACCCATCTCTCTTGTTCGTGTCGATTTTTAAATGGCAACCTATATGATTATTATAACATTAACATTTGTAAACAATATAAATATATATTAGGTAGGTACCTACCTATATATGCGTATACCTATTTTTAAATGCATTTTAAAAAATATATATTTTTTTAAGAATTTACGTTTTGATTTTTTAAATTCGATAAATATATTTCCTAAGTAATAAGCTAAAAATTTACGTTGTAGTGAAGTGCAGAGGTACGTACTGCCGTATAAGTAGGTAGGTACTTACGTCAATTTTAGCATGTTAATTACGTTGTATTACGTGCTATTACAGTAGGTACTTCTCCGTTCCACCTCTCTTAAATAATACCTAATAGTTAGGTATGTTTGTTTTGAAAAGGAAATATATAAATCTACGATATGTTTATTAAAACTTAATAATCCAAAAATATTTGAATTTTTTTACTCAATTGGGTGCAGTGAGTTCAGTATCCCTCTCTGCTGAGTCTATACAGTCTGTGGTTTTCAGCGCAATAATGTAATAATACATATATAAATATATAATTAAAAATATAATAAACTATATTTAGGTACATTATTATATAGGTAAACATATTTGTTTATTTAATAATAATAGGCTAAAGCCCAAAATTTAGAGAAAGTATACAGTTACAAATTATTCAAAAGACAACAATGATCAACTTAATATATATATAAAGGAAAACGAAAAAAGATAATAAACAAAATTTTAATTATTTATAATAAATATAATTAATGAAAGTTCAAGTAAAAAAGAATATACATATATTATACATTATTTTATTTTAATTTTTTGATTCTGTTAAAAAATATTTTTTAGATGAAAATGAAAATGTATACTTTTTTAAGAATTTAATACCAATATTATTTAACTCAAATTGTGTTCATATTAAAGTTCTCAACATAATTGAATTAATATATAATACATAAAGATAAATAAACTTGAGTCTTGAATATTAATAACTTATTAACTATTAAATACAATATTTTATGTTAACAAAATCATTCAGATAAGACTTGTGGAATTAATTATTATAAACGTGCAAAATACCAAGATTTGATTATTGTCTCGATGGGTGTCGATCAAGTGAAAGTTTTAGGCTTCCTCTTCTTTTCATTTAATTCCAGATCGCATAAAGATTTCATCGCATGCAAGGCACTACATGTTATTGGTTTCATTAGGCGACATTCCTCTATCTTTAACTCTCATAAATGCCTTTTATCGTTATATAGGTAACGTCTTAGGTCATTACTAGAAAACGGTGCCATTGTTTGGTGTCTATATACCAAGAATGACGTGCGACTTGACAAAGTCCAAAATCATTTTTTAGCTTTGCTGACTACCATAATTTTACTCGGAAATTGATTGAAAGACACATTGATGTAGGTATCCCGTTTGTTAGAGTGACTTTGCATTCGTGTTCCAGGTAACACCAGGCTACAGGAGTTTTTTACTTACTCATGGGTCAAACCAATTTCGCAAAAAATACCCCCATAATAAGAATGATGTCCATTGCCAATAAAAACCAATCATTTCTACCGAGGCCACAGTAATCTTTCTTTTAAATAATATTATATAATTTGTAATTCTGTTATATATTTTATTAATTATGTTATATTTCTTAAATAACACCGTTTTTAACAAAGCCGAATGGTGTTAGTTAATTCATATAAATAAATAAATAAAATGGTTTTATTTTAACTGCAACTGACGACAGGCAATGCACATTGCATGTGCCATATAGTAATTTGTGATCACTGATCACACATTTAAAACAACGAAAAAGGACAAAAATTGTTTAAAACATTTATGTATATCCATTTTTAAAATTAGTTGTTCTGATAGAGTATGCCATTTCAATTAATGTGATAATATAGTCAAACGTTTGTGATGCCATTCCAGTATATGAACAAAATAAAATCTAATCTTTACATAATTATGGGTAAAGATGATAAAATTCCCCAAAAATGAAATAATCTTTTTACACAATATCAATGTTAGATATTTCTGTTTTTATTTTTTTAAACGTAAATATTTCAATATAAAGTTTTCACTGAGTAATAATTTACGTTGTGTATTTGTTAAAGGTTTCTTGAATACTAATAAATGTCAATGACTTTCCCATAAACGCAGGGGACATTTATCATATCTAATGTTGCCACACAAAAAACTACACACAGAATATGCAACGTATATGCTCGATTCAATTAGGACATAGCATAAAAAAAGAGTGCTCCAATCATTACATGCTTCAACATTTCCCTGAATCAAATTTTCTTATTGCATCTAGTTGATACTTTATAGAGAGGTAATTTTTCAAATTTTTAATTTTTTAATAGTTTGTTAATTTTTGAACTATTATTTATTAATTAAACTTTTATTTGCATTAAATCATATATTTTGTTATGAGTAACTATTTTAACAATTAATAAATTATTTGTTAATGCATAATAATTTATATATAATATAAACAATACGGTAATAATAATGGAATTATAATAATATATAAATTCCTCATAAATATTTGAACACAAAACAATAGCGCTTGTTACATACCCATAATGTATAATTTATGGGATAAACATACATACAAGAACTTAATGCACACTAGTATATCGTAAGTCAAATTGAAATTTGTAAATATAATTGGACATTTTTATAATTCGCAGTGAATTTATATCTAAAAACTATATCTTATTCAAATTACAATATGTCTTATTATAACATTAAATAAATAAATATTAGAAACATCAATAAAATTATATGATATCAAAAAAACACACTAGAGTAGATAATCATGATGGTCGATATATTAACATAAGATTAATAAAACACAAAATAAGTAATGAGAAACATACTACAAAAGTAGCCTTTGTTCAAATAAAAAAAGTGTACATCGAGATAAATATTTAAATTTTAAATATATAAACACTTTACAATAAAAACAAAAATATAAATAATTTAAATAAATAAAAACAATAAAATACATACACATTTTAAAATAAAAACTTTAATTATAAATAAAATGGATGGAATTTATATACTTAAATAATATTATTATATAAAAATAATTTGATTCAATACAAAACTCACAATATTCAGCATTATAATATAAATATATTTATTGACTAGTTATAATATGCCAAATTTTTATTTGTTTTTGTTTTAATTGAATCGTCAATTATTGTAAAAATAACACAAGTCAGTCAAATAATCACTATATACTTAAATATATTTTTGGAAAAATAATTAGAATTCTAAAATAAAATATACACACTAACATTCATTATTAAGATTGAATTTTTTTTAAGTACAATTTTTTTTTTTTTTTAAATATATATAATTTATTGACTCAAAGTTTATTGACAAAAATGTAACTTGTGCCCTTTTTATAATCGTCGATTCAATTATACCCTGCGTACAATTCAAATGATATACAATATACTATAAAATTATACTTTACTTGCCAAAATTAAATATACCAAAAAACTAAATATTGTAAACAATGCCAGAAATGTGTTAAACAGTCGTAAAGATGTATTTCTTTATGGTTGTCTTATGGAATCAAACATAGCTAAAATTAAATAAAAATATTAATGTATTTAATAAGTATATTGAAAATATTAAAAAATATATTCAAAATGATAATTATTCTAAGGAAAGATTTATCAAAGAGAGAAAAATTCTCTAAACTAATATGTCACTTGTTTTAGAGCAACACGACATTTTTCTTTTTAATTAAAAATTAAGCATTTAAACTGATGAAACAAGTAAAAAAATAATATAAATAAAAATATTTGAATTATTCAAATATATCTTCTTTTTCTTTGGGGTCATACAAGAATTATTGAAATATATAATATATAGTTATGGCTCGGAAAAACAAGCTCGAGACTTAGAAATGTTGGTGTATAAAAAATGAGGATAGGAGGGTATTAATCAAAGACAAGTGATATAGGATGATGGAAGAATATTTTGAAGGATAATTCAAAGAATTTCCGAGAGAGGCAATTGATTGAGTTGAATAGAATTTAGATATAGTGGATATAATAAAGGAAGAGGAAGTATTAGGCGCTGTTAGAAAAATAAGAAAGCGGTGAGATCGAATAAAAGTAGAAGTGTGGAATGTATTAGGGAGTTTAGATATAGGATGGCTGACAAAATTCTTTAATAAGGTACTAATTGAAGGAAAAATTCCAGAAGCATGGAGGAAAAGTTATGTGATACCAATATTTAAGGATAAAGGAGATGTACAAAAATGTGGAAATTATAGAGGAATAAGACTTATGAACCATAGTATGAAAATTTGAGAAAAGATAATATATAAGAAAGTAAAAAATGAGACATTTGTTAGGATAAATAAGTTGGGGTTTATGCCTGGGAGCAATGGAGCCAATATTTTATGACAGATTGATAAATTGTAGAAAAGTACAGAGAAAGAAAAAGGAAATTGTATATATTATTTATTGATCTAGAGAAGGCTTATGATAGGATTCCTAGGGAGTTAATGAAGTGGGCATTAATGAAGAAAGGATTACCAAAGGTGTATGTAAACATAATTGAAGACATGTATAAAGGGGCGAGTACAAGAGTGAGAAGTCTGTGTGGAGAATCTAAGGATTTTAGGGTCAGAGTGGGAGTGCACCAGGGTTCGGCTTTGAGTCCTTACTTATTTTCCCTTTTAATGAATGTAATAACAAAGGATATAGAAGGTAAGGTAGCATGGTGCATTGTTCTTAGCAGATGATATAGTGATGATATGAGAGAGTCCTGAGGAAGTAAATGGTACACTTGAGGAATGGAGGGAAGTTTTTGAAAGTAAAGGACTAAGGATTAGTAGGGAAAAACAGAATATATAGAGCATGATTTTGGGGAAGAAAACAGTGAATAGGGATAGGCAAGAAATAAAGTTGAGTGGGGATATAGTGGGAAAAATTGAGATGTTAAATTTTTAGTTGTATAGAAAAATAGATCAAAAAGACGAAGTGAAAAGAAGCGTCAGGTGTTTTGTGTGACAAAAGAATCCCTATTAAATTAAAAGGTAAATTTTATTTGTAAGACAGTGGTGAGACCGGCAATTATCTATGGAACCGAATTTTGGCAGTAGATAAGAAGATAGAACTGAGAATAGGTGTAGCAGAGATGAAAATGTTAAGGTGGATGATTGGAGTGACTAGAGAGGACAAAATAAGTAATGAGTATATAAGAAATAATATAGGAGTAGCTTCAATAGTTGACAAAATGAAAGAGAATAGATTGAGATGGCTCAGAGGGATTGAGGAGGGAAGAAACTGAGACAGTAAGATTAGTAAAGGAAATGTATATTAATGGAAAGAGGGAAAGAAAAAGACCAAAAAAGAGGTGGGAGTGAATGGCGAGTAATATGAAGAAAGTGAGAGTAAGTAAAGATGTAGGAGATAGAATTAAGTGAAAGTCTAGGACTAGAGTAACCGACACTAAATAGTTGTGAGGGAAGGCGAAGGAGAAGAAGTTACATGATTCTGTCCCACTAGTAATGGAAGAGAAGATTAAATAACAATTAAGTAATATTAATTTACTATAACAAACAATGTAGACTATAGGTGAAAATGACTTGCATCCCAATATACAATATTCAAATTTAACTTGAAAAAAGCTAAAAATTGTATATACGAAAAAAATATGCAATTTCCTTGTTTTAAATGCCAGTTGAGTGGAATTTGGGTGGATTTAATAAGGGAAGAGGAAGTGTGGAGCACTGTGAGAAAAATGAAAAATAAGAAATCAGTGGGACAAGATGGAGTACCAGTATGGAAAGTATTAGGAAGTTTAGGTATAGAATAGCTTATCATCCCCTTGGACCCCTCAATAAAT
Source organism: Pemphigus obesinymphae (assembly GCA_025469235.1). Lineage (NCBI taxonomy): Eukaryota > Metazoa > Arthropoda > Insecta > Hemiptera > Aphididae > Pemphigus > Pemphigus obesinymphae. The sequence goes on along the minus strand of JAIPRL010002664.1, from coordinate 46,925 downwards.
TTTCAAAAAACCAATTATAAACGGTTCTAATACATTTTAGATTTAGAACAGAGCGAGGATCTATTGGTTTTATACGTTTATTTTTTTTCTTCTTTGGAAACAACTTTTTAGGTAAGAGTTTTAGTGTAAAGAACTTTTTTCATAACAAATTTGTTCTACATGGTACTTTTTGATTTTCCCAATAGTTTTTATCTAAATAAAAACTACTTTTAGTAAGAGAAAATGTTTATAAATGGAAATTTATTACAACAAATCAAGTTGCCATGGTTAGTAAATATTACTAAAATAAATATAATATAATAGTATAATAGTCATAATCTGTTATTTTTTTATAGTAATAGTTATGTATATTATACCAAGCTCAGCTTAAAATTGTTTTATACAATTCAATGATTTATCATTGCTTTCAAATTTACTATAATATAAACTATCAGTATCGTACTTGAGAAACAAAGTGTGCTTCCACCTCCTGCTTGTCACTTTTTCTTAATTAAGAAAATATACTACTGATTAATAACAAAAAAATTATGTTTACACTTTTTTAAATTTATAATCATATGTACAAAATACAAACACAAATCTTATAATTTTTAAAATATTTAAAAAAGCAAAATTATAGAATTAATATGTCATATATTTTAAAGGAATACTTAAAAAGTTAATTAATATAAGCAAATAATGCATACATTTTAATAAGCAAGTTATAAAATGTGTACCTTGGACACGGTGATTGTAAGTATGAATAATTGTTGGATTTATTCACAACATCATAATTGGGGTTAGAAAAAGACGACGGTTTTGTTAGATTTATGTAACCAGAATTCTCAACTAAAAATGATATAAAGTACCAATATATATGTTAACCAATAATACCAATAATAGTAAAGCCAATTAGTCTACAAAGCTGTTTGAAATCATTCAACAAATAATCAATATATTATATAATAAGAAACACATTATACAAAATTTAATAAACCTGAACTATGAAGCATTGGTCTCAGTTCAAAATCAACTTTTTCATCTGAATGCTCAGATAAATTTGGACACGAGTTTGAATTATTATCAGATATGCTTGAACAATTCAAATAAGTCGGTGCAGTTAGAAGACTTAAGTAATCTGTTGAAGGCGCTCCTTCAGTATTCATTCTCATATAAACCTCATTTAAGTTCATATAATGCTATAAAAAAATATCAACACCATTAGCTTTTTAAAATATATTGATAATTAATATACATTATTACTTACTGATTTTGTACCATCTTGTAATAAATCACCCAGGAATTCAGCTAATTCAGTGAATGATGGCCTAGTCATAGGATTCATTTTCCAGCAGTCTAGCATTAAATTATATCTAAACATAATAAGAATAATTTAAAAATTATAATTCTGATTTTAAAAAAAATAGTTGAATGAACTTACACTTCTGAGTTAGCATATTTTGGTTGTTCCATTCTATAACCTTCAACCAATCTATTGAATAGGTCATTAAACTTTTGTATATCTAGTAGAATAAGTAAAAGAATAAAATAATTATATCCAAACATAATTTAATTGTATAAATAAATAATAAAATATATACTTGGATATGGAGTAACAGCTAATGAGAACATTTCCCACATAACAATTCCAAATGCCCAAACATCTGATTGAGTTGAAAAAACTTGATCACGGAGAGATTCAATTGCCATCCATTTTACTGGCAAAAGATCCTAAAATTGAATACACCTTTGATTTATAAAAATATGAATAACATTTTACACATCATACCTTATTATTTTTTTTTTTGTAGTTTTCACTGTTGTACATAGTTTTGGCAAATCCAAAATCACATATTTTCACAATATTATCTTCAGCCAATAAAATATTTCTTGTAGCTAAATCACCATGAAGAATCTTGAAAATAAATGTAAGCCATTAACTTACAAAACTTAATTTTATCAGAAACATACTTTTCTACTAGCAAGATACTCCATGCCTCGTGCTACTTGGAAAGACCAACATATCAAGTCATGAGTGCATATTGGCTTTAAAATTAAATTTTTATAATCTCCACGGTAATTGGAACGCCATTCTGGTTCAACATCAGGAACCAAATAACCATCAGAACCAATTTCTGTACTGCTATCATTATATTTTTCAGGGGAATTAGTTTTATTAGGAACGTTTTCATAGTATGGATTTCTGAATGACAAAAAAAAAAAAAAAAAAAAAAAAACAATAGTGTTATTCATTATTATAATTTATTGATAAATTATTAAAATTATCTGTAGGCTAAAATTACCTAGATATTGTTTTAATATTGTAATCTATAAAGCCAGCAGGTGAGATTTGATTCACAAAACAGTCTCTCTGTTTTAGCAGATATTGATGAATATTTCCAAAACGACAATACTCTACTATCACCATCAATTCTCCTAAAAAGTATTTGTTTTTTAAATTGTTCAAAAACTTTTATTAAAAACCCTTGCAAACACCTCATTTTTAAATGGTTATGCATAGGCAATTTTTTCTATCAACTACAAACATGACTTGTCCTTATATAATCAATAATTTATTATTAGATATTTTGGTGTTGAGTTACTTGTAGAATTATTTATAAATATAAATAAATACCCAGTTTCTACAAAATAATTTGTTTTTATTTAACAAATATGTATTTCGAAAACAATGTTCTCATCTTCAGTGTTAAACTACTGAGTAGTTAAGATGAGAACATTGTTTTCAAAATACGTATTTGTTAAATAAAAACAAATTATTTTGTAGAAACTGGGTATTTATTTATATTTATTATTAGATAGATTTATTTTATTTATTTGTAATAAACATACTGCACAGCCTGAATGCACAAGTCAATTTAGCAGTGAAACGAAACTTACAAAACCAATTTATTAAAGAAAAGTAGCTTTACAATAAATTGACAACAATTTAAATACTTTTATTGGTTCAATTTTAAAATTTTTTAAATTTATCAACAACTTTATCTTGCATTAATCAAAGTTCAGAATAAATTTTCCATATTTAAAATAATTATTAAATTATTCACAATTAAAAAATTGCAACATTTTTTCTTAAAAAAAATGTATCGTTCGATGATTTGAAAACAAGTTTTCATAATTTAAATATAAGCGCTAAAAGTAATCACAATTTCATCAGTCACTGACTGGCTTTTTGGTGAAAAATTGATGGGGGTTTGCAAGAGCCTTTATTTTTTAATTACTTTTGCTTATATTTCCAGTATATGCTCCAAGTAAATTGACTACATTTAAGTGTCTCCCAAGATGGATCATAATCTTCAATTCTGATGCTAAGGCTTTAATATATGAAGGATCTGTATTTGGTTTTACCATTTTTACAGCAACTGTAGTGGTGGTATCTTTATCAATTATGCCGATTGCGTCAGCTTTAAAGACAACACCAAATGCTCCTGAACCCAATTGTTTGCCTAAGAATAAATTATATTAATAAATTTATTGTATGTATATGAATAATTGTAATGTTCAAAATCCGAGTTAATTTTCTTAAATGGCTTACCAAGTTTTAATTTATCTCTAGGAAACTCCCATCGTTTATCATAAGGAAGTAGTTCTGCCTGTTCTTCAATTCCTAAATCGGGGTTCCAACTTTCAACAGCACCGTTCTCAAAGTGTAACAATCCAGCTTGAGCTAATTCCTTATTTAATTTCTATAATAAAATGTTTTAATAAAATTTAAAATACTGAATAAAACTCGATACAGAATATATTTTTACAATAGGGAATAAGTTAATTCTCATGAACTTTGTTTTTTTTATTGCAAATTATTATACATATTAGTAATCTGCATCAATTGGTAAAAATTTAATGTTTCATAAAATCTGTTGAAAAAATTATAATTTTATAAGCTAGTGTAGAAAATTAGTTTAGTTTAACTTCTTCCCTTGTGTCTACACACTATTAATTTTAATAATTACCTGTTCTTTTTTCAAACGAATAGCACAAAATATCATAAGAACTCCCAAAATTATAGTTAAAACAGAACATAGAACAATAAACCCAAAATGTTCATGCTCTATAGGTTTATCTGTAAAACCAAACATTTTTACTATAAATATTAAAAACTTATTCAAGTAATAAGGAATATATTAATAAATAGATTTAAAAAATGATTTGGTAATATATTTTATCTGTAACACGTTGACTACCACGAGGCACCAGAATTATTTTATTGTTTTTATGGGCTATTGAATTACCATTTTATTCTATATGCAATAATATAACTTGAACAATATACATTATGTCAAAATGTAATTTAAAAATAATAATAATATGTTTTTTTTTTCTAATTATTTGTACTTATAATAAATTATTGACATGTATATTTATAGAATATTGAATACAAAAATAAAACGACAGTACAACTTCACATATTAGTCAACATGTTTAAGTACATATTTTTAATCATTAAATTTTAATATATGTATACATACCAATGAAAGTCAAAGAGTAAGTTGAAACATCACTGCCAATTCTATTTGAAGCATTACATACATAATCCCCTTCATCTTCTAATGCAGTTAATATTATAAGTGTTTGATTTTTATCTTTAATTTTTAATCTAGTACTATTCACAACATTTAATGGTTTTCCATTCTAAAAATAAATATAAGTGTATTACTACAAGTTAAACAACTATATTACTAGGGTTAGGATGTTTATGATTTTACAGATTTTTATGGTTGTTCAATTGCATCCATTTTTAGATAGAAATTTGTTCCATGTCTATATTCAAAATATTCTTAAGTTAAAATTTAAAAATGTCATTGTTAATATCATCATACATGACTTTAAATAGTAATATTTTTACAAATATATTTTTTTTCTTATAATTTATTTACTCTCGTAATTTGCTTAACACCAATTATATAATAAATGAAAAAACTCTATTCCACAAAAATGTATACTTTTTTTTGTATATACAAATTTTGATAATGATGTTATCATCATCAGTACACAATAACGATTGGATTTCGAATAGCTATGCTTTGTATAAAATTTCTCTTTTCCAAGCAGTTGCTTTTTTCAGAAGGTGGGATGTTGGGCATGAAATGTATGGATTTTGTCGAATGTGAGATGGGTTTAGAATAAAAATTGGACGCAACTTAAATCTTTGCGAGGTGCGGTAGTGGGTACTGATTTCTGGTGGTGTGAGTGGAGAAAACATTATTTCGCGGCTGTGTGCATGTGTTTGAATGTTTCCTGAAGTGTTGTTGTTTTGGTTATATTTCTGATGATTTTGTTAGAGGAGAACCACGGTCGGCCGATAATTATGCAAAGGATGATTAACTGGAAGACCTCGAGTTGATTGCAGTTGCACAGCGATGTGTTAGAGGTCCAAGTGGGTCCTGTATATGTTATTATGGGCCTAATGTATGATTTATAAATGTGAGTTTTTAAATTTAGACTGAGGGGACTATTAGTGTTTGTTAAGAGGTAGAGTATGTGCCTAATATATTTAGCTTTGTTAAGTATAGTATTTATGTGTTTAGTGAACGTGAGGTCTTTGTCGATGATTACGCCTAGCCGCCTAGGTATTTAATAGAAGTAGACCATTTTATTTCTATGTTTTTTATTTTTATTTCTAAGCAATTGCGAGGACATTTATTTGGGAATAAAATTGTATTGGTTTTATTTGCGTTTAATGTTATTTTCCACTCATCGAACCAACTATGTTGCCAACTATGATTAGAGTTTATTAGAATGTATCTATATGTATGGGTTTTCTTTCTCTATATTTCAAATTTTAAATTGTTATCTTTTCTTTAATCTTTAATTAGAAGATTTAAAAAAGGCAATTTTCCATCCGTTTCTTTTTTATAAGTACATTTTATTAACGTGTAATGTGAATTGATTTTTTGAAGAATATTATCTAAATTGAAGTTTTTATCTATAATCGCGAAAAATCTACATATCTAAACCAAATTTTTGGAAAATTAGATCTGTTTCGAATTTACTCATGAAGATTTCAGCTAAAAAAAGCGATGATGAGTTCCTCATTGCTGTCCCATTTATTTGTTCATAGTATCTTCTATTGAATTGAAAAACACTAACAGATGCAAAGTTTTGTTAAATGTAATAATTCTTTGATTTTTTTCTGCTTTTATATTAAATTCTTCTAACAAATTTTTCAAAAAAAAAAAAAAAGAAATTGAGTGTCATATCTATCGGAATACTAGGGAACAATGCTACTACATCTGAAATAAGTCTATCATTGTTTTCAATCTTTACATATGATAATCTGTTAACTAACTCTTATTATTTTTCACTGATAGGCTATCCAATTTATTTAAAAAAATAAAAAGTTATTACTAAATGTTTGGCTAAGTTGTAAGTTAGTACATTTATATTTATTAATACTTTATAAAAAAAAACCATAATTTTTATATTTTGTTATTTGAATCTGATTTTGATTATCTGTATTTTATATAAATGATATATAAGTACCTACAAATTATTGCTCATTTATTTTGGGGTAATAAGCATAAATTATATAAAAAAAAATGTTTATGCATAAACATCTTACCTAACTCTATATATTATACTTATATATACTAATATACTTATCTATATATTAGTACTCAGTGAAACAACTATATAACTGTATTACTTACTTTGAACCATAAAATAGTTGGCATTGGCATAGCATTTACATAACATCCCCATTGTATTGATTGACCCGTTTTTACTTTCAATCGAGTACTTGAATCAGGTGATTTAATAATCGTTGGTTTTAATGAATCTATAATTATTATATAACAATTGATATTATTTTACATAAAAGTATATAATTAAATTATTTTTATTTTAGGAAAATACTTACTTCTAACTGTTAATGAATATGATTTTTTTACTACATTCTGCTTATTTGATTCAAATATGATACACACATATTCTCCATCATATTTATTAGTAATGTTTCTAATTGTTAAGTTTGAGCGATATGAAAATCTTGTTATTTTATTGGTAATAAATAACTCTATAATAAATGTATAATGTATTATATATATCATTTTGGTAAATAAATAAAATATTAATATTTGAATACTATTTTCAATTAAGGGACCTCATTACCACCATAGTATTATTGGTATAAGTATTATTCCTGAAATATTACATACACAATATCTTATTCTTTCGCTGGTTGGTAAATGATCATTAGTTTTAGTAACACATAACAAAATTATACGGAGAACTATTATACACACCTGCATACACATGTCAGTGATCTATTTTCCCACCACAAAAAAATATATATATTTTTCACTCAAATAAATGATTAGTCTATTGGAATGTCGAAATGTGTGCTCCAAAAAACTCAACATAAATAAATTTCTCACAACCACGGTTGAGTAGTAACGTAATAGATGTTACTCGTTACCATAATGTAGTTACCTTTTTGAGTAATATTATGGTAACTTTTTTATTTAATTTTTGTAGTAATGTATGTGTAACATTAGTTATTTATTACTTATTAGTAACTTTGTAAAATAACACGTTACAATTTTATAAATAAAAAATAAAATTCATTCTAATAAATTTGTCTAAGACTAATGAAATCTTACCTACGAAAAGTAGATACTTCAATAAATTTTATGATTTTATAATAGATAATGTAAATATGTCATTGTATGCAACTAGTTACTTTTGAGTTAAAAAAGTAATGTAACGCTATTATTAGCGTACAGACTTTATTGTAATAAAAAAAAAAACTATTAAATATGTTTATGTGTAAAAACACAGCACTTGTATCGACAATGGCATAAATTTTAAGTCGGTAGATGAGTAAACGCCAGTATAAATATATATTCTACATAGAATAAGACACTCGATTATAGGATGGATGCATGGTGGGAACCTGGTAAAAGTATGTAAAGTGAAGTCCATTTGAATAACATCAATAATCATTGTCGTCAACGACACATGTATAAATAATTGATAAGAAAATTTTCAAGTAAAACAGAAAGTTCAATAAAAAAAATTTTTGAAAAAAAGTAAAAAAATTCAAACATTCCAAAATATTTGCAAAATAAGTATAGAAAATGTATTATACCCAAATATGTAATATATAAAATTAAATTAGTACCAATTTATCGTGCCAAGAATATTTCAAACATTATTTCTAATTAATTAAAAATTTGTATTTGAAATTAAACAAATTTTTTAATATTTATACCACTATTATTACAATAAAATTTTTTAAATATTCTTAATATATTATCTTGGGCAAGTTCTAAAGAATATAAAATGTCTTAAAATAAACATTGAGTAAACATAGAGTAAACATTGTGTCGGTTTGATGAAATTAGAAACTATTTTTAAGATAATATACGGCAGTTATGAGACCTCTTATGATAGACTTTTTAGGCACCCCTACCCTTATCAGCAAGTAAGAAAATAACTGACCCCTCCTTTTCTTACGTCAGCATAAATCCAACAAACCATCATAGTTTAATAAAAAAAAAAAAATTTTAAATAAATTTTACTGTAAAATAATGCATATTTGACTTCCTCCTTAAACTACTCTATACAAGTATACTAACGGCATTAAAAGTATAAAATACATTCACGGTTTCTAAGTTCAACTTCTCTCCTAATTTTCAAAGACTTAAAAATTAAACAGAATATGATAGATGAGAATATTTATTATGGACAAATATAGAGTTATTTTTAGTTAAAATAATTTTTTCAAATATTTTTTTTAATTTGAAAATTTGGAAATTTGACATTTTTCAATCACAAATTTTAGATGTTTTAATATATTTTTCAAACAAAAACTCTATATTTGGTCTTAGTTTAAGTCTTCATATTTTATTATGTGTAATTATTTTTTTTTTATGATAATTTTTGATCAAACTGAGATCAGAAACCGACAAGTAATTTTTGAACAAATATCGTGATTACACAACAATAACAGTACAGATATGAGACTATTTTTAGATTACTTTTAAAATGTATTTTAACATTTTTTAATTGTTAAATTTTCATTATTCAAAAACTTATTAAAAATTACCTTCACCTTCACCCCTTAAAAATGGTTGATATAGCGCCCTCAAAATATAATTTTAAACTTAAAACATCTATTATTAAATTAAGTAAACCCCATTTTGGTTTTTTTTAATTTACTAGTTATAATATAAGTTATTGTAGATTTAAAAAGTTAATTTTTTTAAAAAACTATGGTTTTTACAGTATTGCGTAAACATGTTTCTTTTTGACTTATATTATAATTATATTTAAAATGTACTATTTAAATATTTTTATTTTTATTAAAAATTGCCTATACAGAACCCCTTGCAATTGAGTATGTAGCTTCCACTTAAAACAAATTTACTCACGATCATTATTATTTATTGAATGCTCTTCATTGTTTAATGTTCGGCGAACCCATGTAATATTTTGATGGTAATTATACTTGGAAGCACCACATTCAATTGTTATATTATCTCCTTCAACAACAATTGATGGACCTTTGATATCCAACCCATTTAATAGATCTACAATAATATATTATTAAAACATATTATACATGTACAATTCTAAAGAATTTTAATAATAAAATAACAGTAATTTAAAAAATAAATAAAGTAATAAATTTAAATCTACTTTGTATATAAATATTTTGTATATAAAAAAATGAATAATCATCATCAGATCCTAAAAGCCAAGCCTTGTCGTTGTAGCCATTCATGTCTGTCATTAACCGTCCTCTTGAGTTGTTCATAAGAAGTAAAAAAAAGATTTACATGATCTTCCTCTATTTCTTTTATTGTCTATTTTCTATTCCATGATGTTGGTGATGAACTGATTGTTCCTTAGTAGATGTTTAATCAGCTTCATTCTTCTCATTATTGCATTCATCATTGTTCTTGTTTCATTAACTTCATCTGACACTGCTTCATTCATCTATCCATCATCATACATATATATATATATCATATATATCTTGTTCTTGTCATTCTCCTCCACAGCCATATCTCCATCGCCTCTAGTCTATCTCTCTCTTATGTTCCTATTGTACACGTTTCACAACTATATAAGATACTTCAAATATATGTTATTATAAATTTATTTTTAGAAGTTATACTAAGATGCTTATTGGTAAGGAGTCTTTTTTTTCACAAAAACTTATTTAAATTGTGTGATCTAAATAGAATAAGTCTTCTTATATTTTCTTTTGTGACTTATTGTCATTAGTTATCAAACTTCCTAAATAGCAGAATATTATTTTACTTATATCTGTTCATTGTTGAGCGATATGTTTACATTTGTTATTACCTTGTTTATTGTTAACATAGCTTTTGTTTTTTTGGCATCTTTAGTTTGAACTTAGTTAGAGATGAGTCAAGTATATATAGCATCGAACTCAATTCTTCCTCACTGTTAGCTAGAAGAGCTATATAATCTGCAAAATAGAGTGAATCAAGTGCCCATTTATCAATATGCCTCCAGATCGGTCTTTCATTAATGTATTGCATGTTCAATAAACAAATTAAACAAATATGAAGATAAGGAGCAGCCTTGTCTTACTCCTTGACTAATTTTGCTTTTCTCTTTCTTCCATTTACCTTTATTTCAGCAGTTTTTACTTTATATGGGTTCAAAATTAAAAATTTATCTTCCCAATCTACTGTGGCTTCTTTTAGAGTGCTAAATAGGAGTTTCCAATCTACCTTATCAAAGGCCTTTTTCAAGTCTACAAGCGCTATAAATGTTGTTCTGTTCATATTAAACTCTTCTTTCCAACAATTGTCTCAAAGCTAAGATAGCTTCTCGTGTTCTTTTACCAGTCCTAAAATTAATAATAATGATAACAAGTAATAATCCTTCTTTACCAGTCACTAAAAATGTAGAATTGTGGTCATCATGTCCAAAGTAATTTGTAGCATTACATGAAAGTATTCCAGTTTCAGTAGCAGTAATATTTAGAGTCGATGTAAGAAAAATTTCTCTAACTACGGTCTCTTTATACATGTTTCTCTGTAATTACAAAAGTTTTTACCTAAATATTAAGATACTATTTGATTTATTTATGTTATTTAAAAATTTACCGGTATTTTAATATATGATTCTTCACATTTAGGGTAATACGGACATTTCATAAAAGACCATTCAATTTCAGGCAAAGGATAACCAGCTATATTACATACAATATTATATACTTTTCCCACTTCATAAAATTCTATAGGTTTTAAATTGGTTATTTCAACTACAGGTTTGTCTAAAAAATAGTTTTGAAATAAAATATACAATTATTTCATACTCAAACACATACAATATTTTAGTATTTATTATTCAGTTACCTTCAACCATAAGTGTAACAGTAATATGTTTTCTGTGTGCATCATTATCTGCAATTAGCTCATATATACCAGAATCAAACAGATCTAAATTTTTTATAACTAATTTAGATATACTTTTATCATTCTCCACAACTATTTTTTCTGTATTCATCCCTATTTCTTTACCAGTAGGATCTCTCCTATAGATATAATTATATTTAACAATTATATACTACTTTGCAATAATAATTCAAACTATAGTTTATTGTATCCCAATTTACCATATGAGAGTTGGTTTTGGATAAGCTGATACTTGAATTATCCATTGTACTTGTCGGTATTTTGCTCTACGTGTTATTTCAGAAACCCCTTGAACTGTTAAATTTAAATAAGTTTCATTGGGTGCTGTAATTATAAAATAAATAAATTATTGTCATAACTCATAAAATATCATAAAAGCTACATTTAAATCTTACTAAATGCTTTGAGTTCGTATGTAGCTCGGTTTATTTGTCCAGAATGCACTCTTACTTCACAAACATAATTGCCTTCATCTTCAGTATTAACATTTTCAATGTTCAATAAACGACTACCAATATTTTTACCAATTCCAGATTTCAAACCATTAAAGAAAAATTCTTTACCAACTTCCACATGTCCAACCTTATTAAAAATATTTATGAAAACATTAAGAGTATTAATAGTATTGTAAATAAAATTAGTTAATTATAAATTAAAATAGTAAACCTTAAGTTTCTGTTCGTCAGGTACTATCCAACGCAATGTGAAAGAGATACCAAGATCCATGCTTACAGAACAATTAAGAGTTAAATTTTGACCAACAATTATATGATTTGAATGTACATCACTACTTTTAATATATGGCTTATCTACTTTATATACTTTAGCTGAAAATAATAATTATAAATCATATATACATATAAATTATAAATCATAGATAATACATCAATCCATTGTGTATTATCTATGATATAAATATAAAAAACAAAGCCATGTAAAAGCAAAAAGCTTGTTAAGTATTTAAATAATTGATTAAAACATTATAAATTATAATTCCAAATAGTAAAACCAAACATTATTATTTAACTACAAAACTGTGGACCAAATTTTTAAGTAGATCAAATATAATTTTAAAATTACATTTATCTTTAACAGTTGAATGAATATATTATATTATAATTAAGAAACAAAACACGACTACAAATTAAATAATAAAGTATTTAATAATACTAAATTATAGTTTATTTATAAAGAAAAATACATTTTAGCTAATTAAAAGCAAATTTTATCTAAGAAAAACACAAGAAATTACATCCTAAATAACATAATCTACATCCAAAAACCAAACAGTAAACACCAGAGTAAGTATCAATACCAACTCACAATTAATTTTAACAGATAATGTTCGTGATTCACTGATGTTATTTCTATTTGCCTCGCAATTGAATTCACCAGAATCTCGAATTGAAGGTGACCTAAGTATGTATCCTATTTTTTGATCATAATCTACATTCTCAGTGACCTGAAATTACAATTTAACAATTTTTTTTTTATATATAAGCCACATATAATATTAAACAATTTTGTGCGGTGTAAAATTATTCTAAAGCCATAAGCAGTTAAGCAAATTCAAAAATATTAAATATACTCAAAACACATTCGAAGTTCCCTTACGCGTAATAATAAGCTGAAAAGTTGCAACATTTTCTATGTCATAGTTTTTGGCAAGACACATGTAGGTCCCTGAACTAAACATTGTCACTGAATACAATAAAAATCCATACTTTGGGTCATAATGCAATTCCATGCCACCATAATTGTTACCAGGCACCAACTAAATTAAGAAAAGGTTAGGCGTTCACATGTAATTCAAATTCACATAGCATGTAAGATTAAAATGCAAGCACATTAAAATACCAAATATTAAACACTGTGATCATAAAAAGTGCAAGTTTTAAATTAAATATTAAACATTTGACAGGTTAATCCATTATATCCAAATTTTTAGGTAAAGCATATTAAATATAGCAACCATGTTTAAACATTAAACCCATAACAATAAATATAATTCAATAGCTGAAATGTTTTAACAAAATGTGTTTATACTAATAGTATAGTGTCGTGATCAAGTGTAAAAGGTGTTGTATTTTAAAACGAACATTTTTAGTGTACAAAAATCAACTGATTATTATGTTTGTTAATAGTAGACTTGACTAGAATTTACATAATATAAATATTAATAATAATAAATAAATAAATCCATGAAGTAACGCTACTAAATACTAGTTATACACAAAAGTCAAATGATATATTTAATATATTTAAACCCATAGAAGCCAGTTGATAAAATAAACAAAATATGCACATAGGCATAATAGATATTATGATAGTAGATCCTAGACAAAAAAATCCAATATGATGTCTACTCTACGTCTCTACTGTTGGTGTAAAAAAAAGTGTACACCGATATAATATGTTTTTAAAACAAACAGCGAGTACATCTACACTATTTCAAATGAACATTTTGGTGTACACTTTTTGTCAAAATTAACAAAGCAACTTCTCAACTAATATATGTGCTATTGTCAATTACAAAATGTAAATTGTTTATTTCTTTGAATTTTATTTAAGAACTATAATAACTTACCAATTCATCATCTTTTGATAATGTTACGTTTACATCTGGTGATGTTGGCCTACAAGGAATAATAACATTACCAAATTCATCTTGTGACAATGCAACTAAGTTTTCGGGAATTGCCAATAATTGTGTATTATCTAAACATTTTAAAGAATATTATTATTAAATTAACCATGTTACTATTAAGTGCAATAAAGGTAATTAAATTAATAATAAATCCAAATTATGATTCAAAGAATGGAACCAAAATGTTCTTAATACCTACTATTTTTTCAGATAAATTATAACTAAAATGTATTTAAAATAAAATAAATATATATATATATTAATTTACTATTCTATTGTTAATTTATAATATTTAATAAGATAAATTAGACCAAATTAAAAATGTTAAAAATTAAAATGTATTTTAAATGTAAAATACACAATACATTATGTTATACCTATATGCATTGTACATTCTTATGAAGTAGGGTATTTAAATTTTTTATTTTTATATATAAATAGTAAATACCATTGCTCACTGAGAGAAACTGAAATCACTTTAAAAGTTTCAAATCATTTTTACCAACTCTTATAATGCATTTACTAAAATTGTTTTATTACTTCCTCCGGCCTCCCCTATTCATTTTATAAAGTACATAAACAATACACATAACTAATTAAATTATATTTAAATTGAATGTCTTAATTATTTAAATTACTCACGTTGTATGAATATGTATATTTTTTTAGAATTTTGTTCATCTACTTCTAAGCCTTCAGTCAATGGATCACAGTAATAGTATCCAGTATCTAAATAACTAGCTCTACTAAGTGATAGTAGAGATATATAACTATTATTAGCCAGTCCTTGTGATATGATGATTGAGGAATTCTATACAAAATACAATGCATATAAAAATCACAACAAATTATCAAAGTACAAAATAAATAATATAAATTAAATAAGGTTTAATTTGTTTTTATTATTTAATATGCATACTTTTTCTGCGAGTAAAATTGAATCATATTGATTGATGTTCCATTTGACAGGTACATCTCCTGTACATTTGAGTGTGAGATCAGCCCCTGACGTCAGGGTAAGCTCAGGAACATCAGGTGATATTTTTACCTCTAAAAAAGTATTATTAATATTTAATATAATTTTCAATTTCTAATCAAAGTACATATTTGCATTAAGTATAATATTTTATGATTATTTACTAAATATTAAAATAATATTAATTATAGTACAATCCTGGGATCATCACAAACTATTACTTTCTCATATGTTTTCCAAATAGAAATAATATTGTAATCATCCTTAAAAAAAATTCAGATGTAATATCTAATTTTATTACAAAATTTAATTTATATTCAACCAAACTGAAACTATTAGATTCTACATTTAAAATGATGAAACATTTTAATGAACTTATGTGTATGTTTAAGTGAAGCAAAGTATTGAAAATGGCGTTGGCACAATTTAAAAAAGTAACATTTTTATAAATATCTCAACAACGCTGATTCAAAAAAGAAATGTTGTACGATCTTTTTGATTAGATATATTTGGATTTTGTAACATCCAGATTATTTGAGTGAGGCCTGTTTATGTCATTGGTTTTTAACATTTTTGTTGACTAAAATATTTGAAAATCTAATTCAAATTTACTCCAACATAGCATCATTCAATAGTCCATAAATTACAACCATGTTTGACAGAATTTAAAAGTTGACAACATTATTTAAATACCTAGTAAAATAATATGTAAGTTAATAAAATACTCTATTTATTTATTTATTATTTATTTTTTTAATAATTAATTAAAAGATATGGAAACTGCGATTTTCTACATCACTTGAAAAAAATATCAGAATTTTGTGAATTTTGAAGTAGTTTAAATAAAGTATTGAGAGACTAATTAATTTGGGGTCTTAAAGACAATATAAAAAAAAATATATTGCCAAAAGGAACAATTTATTTTAAAAAGTGTATTGTAACTGTATAGCAATTTTGAATTTTTAGTCAAACTTTTCTACTTTACAAAAAAAATTCGAATTTTAGAATTTTTTTTTTTTAATATGTATTTTTTGATCAAAAAAATAATGGTGAAGTCAGAATTTGGAGGTCAGACTTGGTTTTAGAGTTACATAAATTTGAAATTTTACGATTTTATCAATTTGTTTAAGAGATATATTTTTTTACATTACACAACAATTCTGTGTAGTTTAATGGAAGTCGAATGTGTATCATGCTCGAGGTCCTCGGTTCGAATCTCCAAATAATTTGTTGCACTTTTTCAACTTTTACATTCTGAGCGTAGCGAGTTATTGGTTTTACAATGATGTTTATTTTTTTATTATTTTTTTTTTTTTTAATTTTTCTGTAAACACTTTTTCTACCAGAAGGAGTGCTCCGATCTTTACAAGCTTACCCGGTTTCCGGTGGCAAATTGCATCTAGTTGGTACTTTAAAGAGGTCATTTTTCAATTTTCTCAATAGTTTTTTAATGCGTAAGGAAAAACTACGAAAAAATTAGGTAAAAACGGCAAATATATGGTTTCATCAAATCAGGAATTTTAATTTCTTCGTAATTTCGAAAATAATCACTTGAAAATCTTGAAATTTACATCGAATATTTAATTTAGTAATATATTTACGTTGATTAAGTTTTTTTAATTTTTTTAAAATTTTGGGCTATTTATAGACATTTTAGTTTTCGAGGTTTCTAAGTCCTAAAAGGGGTAATTTTCGGTTTTAAGTTCTGAAAATTTTATACAGCGTTAAATATACGTTACTCTAACTAAATTCAAAAAATCTTAGTCACAGTCAATCTCGATTGAAACCTAGAAAAAATGTCAAACAATCTAATGCTTTGAAAAGAATTAAAATCGGACCGGTCAGTCTCACAATTTTGTCACAGCGAAACGTCTATAAACGAAATTTTTTTGACCTACTCAAACCACCTTAAAAAGACGCCACAAAAGTTATTTTAACATAAAAAACTGTTTTACGAGAAAAAATTGTTCTCTTGGTTGTAGTTGTAATTAAAAAATCAAATTTCGACACAATATTATGGAGAAAATCGAGGAGAAAATTATCTGCGTTTTACTGTCGTTCTTTTAAAAATTATAAAACCTTTAAAAAAATTATAAACTTTGTAAAATACCGTTTTTTGGGAGAATTTTTACAGATAGCATTACATCTATTATATTTGTGATATCAAAAAATGACGGGGGTAAAACAGTGAATATTGTGTAAAAATGTGGTTTCTCAATTACCTACCTATAACTACACGTAACTACACTACAGCCCGAGAACGGTTTTGTTAACAAATATCGTGATTACACAACAATAAAATGTGGTACTGACACAAACCTATTTTTAAATTTGTTTGTATTTAAATATTTTTATTTTTCTTGAAATTTCATAAAAATTGCCTATACACAACTCCTTGAAAACCGCTTGTGTGGCGTCCTCTTAAATATAATATGTAAACACAAATAGTAATATTATGACGTTTATAACGACCGTTATAAAAAACGCAGATGGCTATATACACTTGGCAGGATACCAAAATATATTAGATAGTCGGATGATTGATTACTACAGAGATTACTATAATGTATAAATAAATAGAATAAAAATACTATCAATGAGATGGAAATATCCGCCCCTCGGGATCATTTGCCCACTGAAATGACGTCAAATGTAACATACACATATATTTAGTAAATAATCTGGAAAAAAAAACGAGATAGGTACTACTTTACGAATCATATAAAAAAAAATCGTAGTTTGATGGGTAAAAACAAAAAACAATTTTCACTTCCCAGAAGTAGATATGACAGTTACCATATTAAAGTATACCTATTATAAAATATATTTATATTGATATTATATTATATTTATTATCTTATCATAACACATTATAACGGGTGTAGGCGTGATTCGTGAACGACTGCAATTTAAATATCCTAACGGCGTTTAAAAAAATATAAATATAAATCTCTAACGATTGTTTAATTTGTATTTATACATTTCATTATTTAAACTACGACATATTGTATAAGCTTAGATAAAATTAAACTTTAAAGTTTAAACTGCTTTCCAACTCAAAACAATATCACATAAATAGTGAACATCGATGTAATTATATTTTTAGATTTTATGTATTGGTTTTATTATGATGCATGAGATCACTTTTTTAGTACCTATAATTGTAACGCACCAAACGTTTTATGTAACCCTATTTATAGTTAGGAAATTTTACCAAAACTATCTATAGTAAATCGAGTTATGATAATTTTTATTCAGAAAATTAAATTTGTATGCTGTAAAATTCAATAACAACCGACAACAACTATTCATGAGTTTTTCTTGAAAATTGTTTAATATTTTGAAATTCTTAAATTTAAAAAAATAATAATATAACCACATCAATAATATAATATATTAAGCATTTCCAAAGGAATTTCTTATTTTTAATGTTAATATCATAAAACACTAGACTTCAAAAAAATAACTTGGAAGATATTTGAAATAAAATTTAATTTATAGTAGAGGTCAGAAAATATATAGATAAGTACTAGTAAAGTTTTGAATTAAAATTCAAAGTTGAAGTTGATAAGCCACATCACCAACAACAAACCATACATTTCAGATGCAAAATAATTTGATATTTTTTATGTTTCTAGGTACCTATGAAGTAAAATAAATATATGGTCCAAGTTTCAGAAAGATTGGTTAATTATTTGAATAAAAAAAAAAAATTATGAAAGCTTACATAACTTAAGATTTTTATACCAGCAATAAAGAGGATATTACCCTAATTTTTAAGTGGTTCTATGGAAGAAATATTAAAGAAATTTTAAGAAAAATTAAAATTTAACAATTAAAATCTTTTTAAATAGGTACCTACCTACATTTTAAAAGTAAATGAGGTATATATGGTGCAATTATATACCTATGTTGCCCACTGCCAGTATTTGCATCAATACATTAAGCTACATAATATGATATTGTTATTATTATCATTTAATTTTATTTTTTGTACTTATTTGACACTTTTATACGCTTGGAAATATACCAGACAGACCACTAATAAAGTTATGGTCATCGCCTGACTTACATAATGATATTTTCTTTATTTAAATGCCAAATACTCCAATCTTGATTCATAATCACCACTATACCATTACCTACTAATAAATTTGAAAAATTTATATTCATTATCAACAAATTTAACTTATCTAAAAAATTACAAAAATAACATATTAAGAAACCAGTATCTAGTGTTATGACTAAGCTGGAACGAATGGCAACCCTAAACCACTACAATCTATTAAAATTTAAATCTAAAAACTATTATAGGATTTTTAATATATGGTCATTTTTCAACCTCTACTATGGCAATTACTTTTCCCTCCTCCCATCAAAACAATTACTTTTTTTCACACAATCCAGTTTTAAAAAAAAAATTTAGGTGGCCTAAATAGGGATTTAACAAAAATCAACTCCATCAATAATGCCCATGACCTTTTTTCATACTTTAACATACAGTACGGTATCGACTAATGTCTTGGTTATATTGCATATATAATGCGAAAAACCCTTAAATTAATGTATAATACATACACATTTAAATCATTTAAAGTATTTCAAATGAGTATTTAACAAATTGTTAAAATCGAAAGTTACCTACCTACCAACCTACATCAAATTGTGAATTTTCTTAGTACCTAGTACTAAGTTAGTAAGACTAACAATACTTGTAATACTTGTATACGCGATATACCTATATAAAGTATAAAATAAATAAAACTTTTATCAAATAAATAATAATTTGAGTGATAAGAATCTGTTGTTTTTTTTTTTTATTCATAATTGAATGCAAATTTTTAATCAATTGAATAAAAATATGAAGACCCCAGAAATAATAGGTATAAAAAATAAAAAAACAATATAACAATAGGTGGTACATTAGTATTAAAATTAAAATGCAATTATAGCTAGACATATTTAAGAATATAATGATTATTTCATTATTTATAGGTAAATATAGAAAAATAATAGAATAAAGTATACCTACCTATCTAGTTAGTAAGTAATTGCACAAAAAAACCATTAAATTACAAACTATACATAAATAATATAACACATTTAATTATTCTTATTGATCTTAATAATGATCATTATTTATTTTTTATTATTGGGGTTAAATTAATTTCCTACTTAATAGTTTATAATTCTTTATCAATTAATTGTTTAAAAGGTTAAACAATAAATGTAATAAACTAATAAATATTAATGAATGTAATTATTATAATTTTACAATATATATACAGATATGTGTTATTATCAAGATTCATAAAATATAATTTGAAAATAAAATATATTGATATGTAAATAAAATAAAAAATACTATGAAAATAGGTAGGTACCTATAAAAAAACTATTTGTTTATGATTTTGTGATAGATAATTACAGGATAAAAGAGTTACCTATAAAGGAATTAAGTTTTTTTTTTAAATTGAGTAGTTATCTATAATGATTAATAACATAAATAATTTTAATTTACAATATGTAGTTATAACCTCGATTTTAACAATTGTGTAACTTAAGAGATTTTTGACACTTGTCATCTTAAACTAAACACTAGCAAGAACACATCCATAGCTTTTCATCTGAATAATTGGGAGGCAGTAAGGTCATTTAAAAATATCACATTTACTACAATTAAAAATTAACGATACTGACATTGCAAATGACATATATAATAATATAGTAATTTGGTAATCTAGATGAAAAAAATAAAATTAATTAATAAATATAAAATCTGGACAGAAACTGTAGTATTTCCCTTGCATAGGGAAAGAAAGTTTGCATAGTTACAGCAATGACAATGGTCAATGAATGATAGCTTTTGCAACATCAAATGGTTTGACTGTTAGTAGTACCACGTTCCCACACAAGGATATTCACAAAGTTACATGGAGATCACCGGATAGTGAAACTCTAAACCAAATTAACCTCGAAATTAACCATGTTCTCATACAGAACAGATACCGTACTACCATTTACAATGTAAGAAGCTATAGTAGAGGTGCCAATTATGACACACACTACTACTTAGTAACTGCCACGGACTAAGATACTTAGATATCTTAGTCCGTGGTAACTGCTAAACTCAGATTAAAGATAAAAAGTCAAGTGAGATTAAAACAAAATAAGAGAGCTAGAATCAATTTAGAATTACTTAAGGATGAAAACGTGAGGAAAGAATATGAGAATGAAGTCATGAAAAACCTAAAAGTGGATAATGTGCATATGAATGTAGTTTTGGACAGGAAAAAAGTATGTAAGTATTGGTATACTAAAAAGGTCAAGAAATATTTTGTATAACGATGTCTGTAGAATTTCTGCAGATAAGTGACGTAAAGCAAAAGGCGACTATATTAAGAGCAGTACCTAAATGACTAAGGAAAGCCCAGCCAATAGTGCATATCAAATATGAAAGAGCGGAGCCACACGTAATGAATGTTAATTTAGAAGAGGTGAAAACCGCAATAGTTGGCCTCAAAAATTGGAAAACTCTAGGTAGGTACATATGATATTCCAGCTGAACTCATAAAATATGGAGGCGAAGAGCTGCACGTAGTAATTTTGAAACTGTGCCGGCTAATATGAATTGAAGAACAAATACCGGAAAGCTGGAATGAGGCAATCATCATACCTTTACACAAAAAAGGAGACAAAACAAAATGTGAAAACTATAGAAGGATATCGCTTTTAAACTCAACGTACAAGGTCTTCTCTTTGAGTATTACTTAACCGTATTGTCCCTTATGCAGAAGTGTTTGGGCGAGTACCAATACGGCTCCTGAAAAGGCCATTCAACCACAGAACAATTATCCATAATAGGTCAAATAATTGAAAAGAAGTACGAGTACCGGCAGAATATGTGGCAAATATTCATAGATTTCAAAAAGGCATATGATACTATCCATAGAGAGAATCTTTATAATATTATATACGAGTTTGGTCTCCCAAAAAAACTAATAGCACTAACTAGAATATGTGTGGAAAACATGAAATACAGGGTGAGAACACAAAATGTAACATTAGGAACTCTCATAGTGGGAACCGGGTTAAAGCAGGGAGACGCCTTGTCCCCAGTACTCTTCAATCTTGCACTAGAAAAGGTACCTAGTAAGAGTATTACAGACCAATTAAGGTGGTTCTATTAATTAATCAAAACAACACATGGCTCCTCGGTTTCACTGATGATTTAGACATAATAGGCGAATCTTATACAGATACAGCTAACGTGGTCAGAGTACTAGAAGAAGCAGTGAAGAAAATAGGTCTTGAAATCAATACTGAGAAAACAAAGATAATGGAACTTGAAGGCGGGGAGGTTCCCAAAGAGATGGAAGACTTAAACTATGAAAAAGTTAGAGACTTTAAATACTTAAAAGCAATGTTAAGTACGAAGAATGATAGGTCAAAGTAAATAAATATTTGAATAAATAAAGCCCAAAAAGTGTTCTACGCACTGACAAAATTCTTAACATCCAAATAATGTTATTTAGAAAAACAAAAGCAAGACTGTATGTGGCTATCATAAAACCGACTCCCACATATGGTTGCAAAGTGTGGATGACGACTAAACAAACAGAAAGAAACACGAGAAGAAACATGAGGACTTTCGAGAACAGAGTATAGAGGAAAATATATGGACCTGGCATCGATGGAACAACGGGTAACTGGCGGAAGAGATATAATAATAGGTTGTACGATATGTTGGAACTAGCACCAGTAACAAGTTTTATTAAGGGCCAAATAATACAATGGTTAGGTTACATAATGAGAAGAGGAGAGAACGAAACAATTAGAGTAGTATTGGAATGGAAACCACAAGAAAAAAAAACCCAGAGGAAGACAAAGAAAAATATGGATCGATGTGATAGAAAAGGATCTAAAAATTCTAACAATTGAGGACTGGAGAAAGGCAGCCTAAGACAAAGACAGATGGCGTAATGTAGTAATAGCGATAAAAACTCTTAGAGAGTAGTTACGCCAAAAGAAGAAGAAGAAGAAAGAGAAGAATTTAAAATGTGAAAAAAAATGCAAAGAAGTTGGCATCAACAGTATTGAACCGAAATCTGCGTACTCTGAACCGTCACATTTAACCATTAGGCTAGTGTACCTATACAGTATGATGAGTGAAATTGACCGGGTATATAGGTATATAAGTCAAACAGCATAAAATCGTCTAATTTTAAAACACCATAACAACCTATAATTTAAGTAATTTAAACAATTTTAATGGTATTTTTAACGTTTTTAATACATTTTTTTTAAGGGAATCAACAAGTAGTAGGGGCCCTACTTATAGGTACATAATTGAAAATTTAAAAATAGGTAACCATATTATAATATAAGTTAATTAAACTTGGATCATTGATTGCTTAACATATTTAATGTTTCTTATTTTGTAATTATTTACTTTGTAACTAGGTAGGTACCTAGTTTTGGAAAGTAAACTTGATTTTTCAAAATAGGTAATCAATTTTCCAATATATTCAAAACATGTCTATTGTATATTATACAATAGTCAATATATCTATACACTATACAGTTATATAATACCTAGTATTTATATTACTTTAGGTACCAGACTAAAACCAATTAGTAATCATAAATGGAAATAGAACAAATAAATTAAAATCGTTGAGTCATTTAAAGAATACCTAATAACTATAAATTATAATAATACACGTTATTATTAGGTATTGAATAATATTATACCTATGTCATATATATATATATATTGGAGGTAAATGGGTGAAACGTTGACATCCTTATACCTCCAACCACCTGTTGCATAAATATTATGAGTCAACGAAATATCACAGAAAATAAAAATGTGTAGGTACTAGGTATATTTAAAATATGACCGTCAACAATATATTTCATTGATGTTTTTACGATACACACGCATTACTCCCGAGTCCCGGCTTTCCTATAGTAAAACTACGTACGTACACGTCGAGTATGTTTATTTACGAGAATAATATTGATGCCTCGCCCAAAAATAAACAACAAAATTGTCATAAAAAAGGACATTCCTTTGGTCAAAAAAAAAAAAAAAAAAAACCGGACACGTTCGCACGTCAATGTATGTACAATAATAATATAAATTATAAACGTATTTTAAACAATTATCGTTACAATATAGACGGAAGAAACGATATACGTAAATGACTCACCCACTGCCAAGACGGATCCTAATAGTGTGGCGACGACGACCACACGCCATCCACAGACGACCGGACAAACGGTCATCCTCGTCATTTTCGATCAGGTACCTATAGCTGTTTATTAGTACGTTTTTTCTACGGGTTCATCGTCGCGATTTGTACCTTTTTTTTACATTTATTTTCTACAAATCACACGACACGTCCGTTCCACTCGAATAATACGTAAATACTAAATACTGTAATGTATGTAGTAATCTAATATTATATTATCTATCTATTGTCGACGATACTCGACCGGAAGCCGACGTAAAACAGTAGTCGTCCCTGTAAACATCACGTACTCGTTTGCCCGTACTGTTTACCGTAGACGGTCGAACGGAGCGGACGACGGTCGACGACTGGAACGGCGACAATTACACTATACACGGCCGAAACGACCGCGACGACACTGACGACTGACAAGGACTTCGGGACGGCGGGTGACTGATAAACATTGGAATTTCACCGCCACTTCTGACCGGCATGCCAACCTAACGAAATCGTACGCCCGATGGCGATACCGCGGGCCAGTCCTCGGGCATCGAGCATCCACGATAAATTATTAACCAATTTATTTTCGCGTGGGACGTGTGTTTCGTCGACGATAATTTATTTTAATTAGGCTCCGGATTTATGGACCCTTTTAAAATGTTATAACTTGTACGACGTACAATGTGCATCTGCACAGTTCTTCGTCTTCTAAATCGATTGTTATGTATATGATGTATTGGTAATAATTAAGGCCCGGATTTATAATAATATGCGTCTGCGGGTTTTTTTTTATAGTCCAAAATATTCTGTGGTCCAAAACGGCAGCTAGATAAGCTACAGAATTTGAATTACAATCAATAGATCTGAAATACAAAGTTTTATTTCGCACATATTTTTTGCATATTTTGACATGTACTTCCAATGTTTCTGTGTTTCACGATTTTACATTGCTTACATAGATGGGTTTTTAAATCTTTAAACATCTTAGTAATTTTTATCTGTCTATATGTACAATTGAAAAATGAATATGTGGATTTTGTCCTAAACTCTATAGTATTAGAATTTTCAGATTGTACCAGCCTGGTATTTTTTTTTTTTTCATTTTCCCGTTTATTGTTACCATAATAATACCTATATACCTACCTATTTTATATTTTAGTTCATTTTCATAATAATATAAGCATTAGTTACGAAGCGTCCAATGAGACAGTGTCTACACCATATATACCTATAATTTATAATTCTAATTTTTTTTTTTTTTTATAATATTTAATTTTAAAATGACAAATTTGATATAAATGTCAATGAAAAAACCTGATTTTATTTTAAACAATATGTTACATGGTATGTACCTACACGGTATATCACATATTGCACGAATGCCAAAAATCGTTTAAAAACAAAGGAAGAAAAATCTTGAAATAAAGAAGATCCCAGGTTAAAAAGAAGAAGCAAAATTAAATGGTATTGAAAATTTTTCTTTTAGTTAATGAACAAATTAATTAACTAGTTAATACTAGTGCTGAGCATTCCTTTTGGCAATCTGAAATCCGGATTGTAAATCTAAACCGGATTTTAGATCCAATCGGTCAATTTAATAGTCACCTTATCGGAAAACAGAAAGTTTAAGGTAATTTTCATTACGTAGTGTATCTTGTATTGCAGTGAGCAATCTATACTATATTACACAATCAATGGTAATGTTATAATATGAAAACTCAAAATTAATCAAATATAGTCATGTAATCTATTAATCCGGATTCTTAGTATAATCCATCAATCTGGATTTGTAGTGTAATCTGGATACTTATTAATCCGGATTAGTTATCTGGAAACAGATTAATCTGAAAAAGGTGCTCAGCACTAGTTAATATCCACATTTAATTATTTAAATTTTATTTTCTTTATAAACTAATGATAAAGAATTTTTTTTAATTTGGCTATCCATCATTACGCTTCACCACTGATATTAGTTTACAACGGCATGATTGTAGTTAATCTAGAAATTATATTATACCATTCAATGAAACTGTGAAGACACATGCAAATATATGAACTTTTGGATTCTATGCCATAATTAAGATACTGCATACAGAACCGTCCCGAAAAAAAGATTTTTTTTTTTTTTTTGTGATGTGTGAAAAAAATTATATACTTCTCTTCAAAACTTATAATAAGCAAAAAAAAAGGTTATCAACTCTTTTCCCATTTTGCGTTCTAAAATCCTAATAATTTATAGTTTGCCAACTTAAAATTCCAAAAAATACTTCATTGCTGTATAATTTTCTGACAAAGTTCCAAAATACTTCATTAAAATGTAAATAAGCAAAAAAAAAATCTATTGACTTTTTCTACTATTTGCTGACTGCTTTCTGAAGTGGGGGGTGTCAACCCTCCTACAGGACGTCCCTGACTGCATACCTAGTATATAATTATAATATAATAAATTACTACTCATCAACGAATATTACCCAGTGATATTAATGATAAAATAAAACATTTTGTTAATTACAAATAATTTTGTATAATATAAATATAAATTATATATTATGTACCTATACATCTTAATTTTGTTTTGTTTAAAAATATAAAAACAAAAAAATGTGTAATATAAAAATTTAAAACTACAAAAGTATACTTATTACATAATACATAATGCGTAATACATTTTCAAGTGACTAGACATAACTTCTAGATAACAGTTACTTAATAGCTTTTAAATTTAAAAAAAAATTGGTGGAAAATTTAAATATACATAGTATAGATATTATAAATTCATATAACAGATAAAATCTAGAAGTCTTACACATTGTCTTGCGTTAGGAACACAAATTGTGGGATTTGTTTTATCATCAGTCTTGCAATGCTATATCATAATAAAAATCCAATCACGTTTCAAACTGTTTGTATATAGCAGTTACATATGACATCACTAGGTTCCAGTCTGGACGTTCTTGGGATATCATATCATTGATGTTCTAAAATAATTTAAGCAAATAATAGTAAAATAAAAATACTATTAGTGTTAAAAATATAATATAAATGAATACAAAAGAATAGTTTTATACAATAATATTTTCAGTAGGTATATTATATTATCATAAAAAAATTTAAAACTATTATTTCTTATAAAAATATATTTCTATACATATATATTTTATTTAGTACTCGTCAATTATAAATAGTGTCCAGTGTTTAAAGTTTAAAAGAACTGAGTAATTTATGGTACAATAAAAAGTATTCTCTGTTCTGCCTCCTATCTAAACTTTAAATAGTTATAAATAATAAACTGTTCATTATACAATTTTGACACATCAACATTTTCAGAAAAAAATTCTGTGTCAAAAATATATAGGTTGTCATTGAAGAAAAATATGAAACCTAAAGAATAATAAGGATTCTTACTTTACATAATAAAATGTACTAAAATAAGTATCTTAAGTTAAAAAAAAAAAAAAAAAAAATTTTAAAACATGAATATTTAAAGAAAAAATAAGGTGAACACGATAAAACAATTATCTTGTACCTGTAATATATATGATATATAATAAAATTGGTTGGTATAATAAACTATGTACCTATATTATACATAACACCATTTATTATCATATTATATAATACTATACATAATCAATGATAACAATTACGCAGTTTAAAATGTACTTATAGGTATTGAATAAAAAAGCAGAAGAGCTACTTTTTTTTAAAATCTAATAAAATTTGTGTCAGATAAAAACTCTAGCAATTTTTAATCACATAGCGTTGTAGCTATGTTTTGCTAGTCTCAAATGGTCATTAGTGTATTTTTACGACTTTAACACCCTTAATGTAATATTAAAACGTTCACAACATCTAATAATTTATAGACAATTTCAAATGTTTTGAAATGTTTTAGATTTAGAATAAAGTGAAGAATATATTAGTTTTACAATGATATATGTTCTTTTTCTGTATTTTATGTCTGTATACATTTTTTCTATAAAAAATGTTTCTATTGTTACATGGGTTCGGAACTCTGAATTTATGGTTCCGTTCCAAAATTTGTTCTAGAGCGGAACATTTATCAGTTAAGCGTTCCACTAAACGTTCCGAAACGGAACTTTGACATTTATTTGTTCTGCTTAAAGTTCCGGAACGGAGCATTGATCAGTTAAGCGTTCCACTAAACGTTCCGGAATGGAACTTTAACATTTAATTGTTCCGCTTAAAGTTCCGGAACGGAGCATTGGTCTATTAAGCGATCCAAAAAAACGTTCCGAAACGTTCCGGAACGAATAATTTTGAAATTTATTTTCTATTCAAGATTGTTGTTATTCATGAATAAATATTTAATTTAATCATGATTACATTTACTTATGAATGATTATTAACTTTAAAATATATATATATTTTTTTTTTTGTAATTCTTTGGTATTAAATTTTTTTTTTATTAATTAAATAAAAATTTATTTATATAATATATAATATTATATTATGTAATATAAAATTATATAATTTAATTAATTAAAATTATTAAATTTTTATTAGTTTTTATTCATTTTTAAATTTCCCCAAGTTTTTTTTTTTAACACGTAAAGAAAAACTACTGAAAAATTATATAAAAACTGTAACAACACAATTTTGTCAAAATCGATTATTGTTATTTCTTCTTAATTCAGTAAATAATCAACTTAAAGACTTGACATTTTCACCACAAAAGATGCCCTCCACTTTCAAATTTTCAACAAAAAACTTGTATTTCTCGTTTTTTATCAACTTACGAACACGTTAGAAATACAAAACAAAAACCAAATTATAGTTAAAAATGTAGTACCATAGTACTATTATATTATATTACTATCTAACTAATTTTTGATACATTCATTTTTAAATGTTTTGATTTGTAAAAAAAATTTTTTTTTTGAATCTATTAATCTTAAAAAGTTAATATATCCAAAAATGGCACTAGTTTTTTTATTTGATCTTATTACAATATTTTCAAGTTGATAAATATGATAAATATGTAAACATGTTATTTAACAAATATTGTGATTAAATAAACAATAAAAAATGGTATTGACACAAGATTATTTTTTAATTACTTAGAAAATATATTTGTACCGTGCACAATCTTTTGAGCAAATTCTCAAGAATATTTAAAAGTTTTAAAAATAATATTGGAGCATGCATTGTGTCTGATAGCATTATGTTATGACAAAATGAACTGCATCAAGAAAAAAAAAGGTCATCCAAATGTAGATAGTGAAAAGTGGTATATTTTTTCTTTAATCCTTAGATAAGAGAGAGTGTTCTATTATTTTAAATTTAATTGCAAAGATAGCTTTCGAAAAATGATTCTGTGTAAAGTTTGGTAAAAAATTATTATATAAAATAATAGGTTACCATGGTAACACAACTTTATTTGTTATTTTGTTATTTCTCTTATATTCATAAAATATTTTCGTAATAAAAATAACCTCCCTAGAGTACCAACTAAAACTAATTTGCTATAAAAAAACTACCTACTCCAAAACTCCTGATATCTAAAAAAATGTACCTAGTTATAAAAAATATAAAAAAAAACATATTAAAACATTCTGTAATATTTGAATTGAATTAAGATCAATTTATATTTATTAGAATATGAAATAATTTACAATACTTACTAAAGTTGTAGGTATGCCAACTGATTCAGCAGCTTCAAACGCAACAGTAAAATTTCGTCTTGTTTCTGTTGGCGTTAATTCTGAATATGGAATTTGATCGGGTAAGTAAGTATGTAATAAAGCACATAAGGCTAGTCCATCATTCCACGAACTACTAAAATTAGTTATATCTATATTTTGATATCCAATTGTTCTATTTTGACACCATTTGAGTAAAGCATTGCGTTTTGAACCACCATTTTTTACTAACGCTTGAAGAGGATCTCGACGTTCAGCTAAAATAAATAATAATAAGAATATAAGTCATAAAAAGTTATAAAAAAAATCAATCAACTTAAGACCAAAAGATATTTACGAGTATAGTTATCAATTAGTGGTTAGTGTTCAATACACATTATAACAATAATTGTAAATTAAAAGATACTTATTTTAATTGTTTAGGAATTTATTTTTAAGATTTAATTTTCAATATATTCATTTATAAATACAAAATAAAATAGTTACATTTTATATATTATGTTAATCAATAGGAAGTAAGAACTTAAAATTCTAATGTGCCTATTTTTTTTGCCTAATTAATTTTTAGTTTGTTATTAGAAATTGTAAGTTTGTCAGAATAGTTGTGATCAAAATTAAATAAAGGTGATTCTTACAATATTATTTATTAATTCAACATTTATAATACATAGTTTTAAATACAATTTTATACTTTTGTGCAAACTACTATAATGCACTTCACAACTGCAACTTAATTATACCAGAAACCAGGAATTCTCCATTTAGACTATAAATATATAAAGTGCATGTCTTTCAGACAAGTAACACATACTATTTCCAGCACACCGTTCTCGGAAAC
Organism: Pemphigus obesinymphae; assembly: GCA_025469235.1. Lineage (NCBI taxonomy): Eukaryota > Metazoa > Arthropoda > Insecta > Hemiptera > Aphididae > Pemphigus > Pemphigus obesinymphae. The sequence goes on along the minus strand of JAIPRL010002664.1, from coordinate 16,169 downwards.
CCTAGAGAAAAATTGTTGTGAAATAGACTGTAGCTATTTATTTATTTATATACTGTATAGTAATTATTATTTAATTACTACAACAAATTGTATTATGCATTATTATAAATGTATAGTTTGTCATATTTTACTTAAAATGTATAAGATTAGGTGGGGTAGGTGGAACACCAAATTAACAAGTTCAACTTTAACTGATTACTGCACTTTTTATAATTATAACCTTAGTAATAAATTATATCTATGATATAAAATACTAGGAATTCAAATCTGTTCTCAATATTGAGCTACAATTATTGATAAAAAATAAAAATGAATTTTATTTTTAGAAATCCAAAATTATGCATTTGCCCCAGTGGATGGGGCAAACGAAAAATAATCAACTAGTGGCAATGATATATATTTCAATTTTTGGAGCAAGTGTAATAAACTATGATTTAAAAAACTACAAAATGATGTTTTTAGAATAAAAGTGTCACAAATAAAAAAAAATAACAGCATTTCTAATTTTAGTTTTTATAACATAGTTTTGTTATTATTTACTTACTACCTAGTTGTAACCAATACTTTTTACCATGCATAACTGATAATAACAAAGTAATTACAGTAACAAAATAACTTAGTACAACACTTAAATTAATATCGAAAAATAAACAAATTTTAGTAACTTTTTGAATTACATATTTATACAAACAAGCGAAACACATTATTATGCACTTTCCCATATTGGTTGTTTCACTTGCCCTATTAGTCTTTTTTATGGAAAAAGTGCATGATTGATCATTTGTATCAGGAAATTACAAAAAAAGTAATTTTGAATTGAATATTTTACCATAAAATACAAATAAAATAACATATACTCATGAAATTTTGAAGAACAAGTTCGTTAAAAAAAATTTGAAAATTAATCGAAAAAAAAAATATGTTAACAGACTAGATTTTAATACCATAAATTATATAATATTGTGTAATGAATATTTTTCTTGTATTCAAAAGAAATTGTACATATATAGTACAGTGTAGAATTTAGTGAAATCATATTTTTGTATTTTATAGGACTTGATTAGCCACTTTCCCCAGTTCTTCACTTATCCCATTTGACCTTAATTGAAATATTATTATATTAATTTTTAATCACTATTAAATAAATTAGCATATTTCAAAATATAATAGAAGTGCTCAATTTCTAATAAATTGTAAGATGCATTTTATACTATACAACACTGTTAATTATTTTTTTTTATATATATATATATAATATCGGTGTATCTATACAGGATAATTTAAATGGATGATAATATGTAATAAGCAATATCGATATCTGAGTAGTCTGAATATTACAATCTTGTCAGGGATAGTTAAGTAACTTTTTTATAGGTAAATTGCATAAAACTTACTCCTTAAAAACTAAGACCGTCTCTTAAGTCAACTTTCTTGGTTCAATAGTATCTATTATACTATATGCTTAAAACTTAAATACAATTTTGTGAAAACTATTTAAATATGAAACACAATATACTATTTTCATAATTGTACATAGGTATTAAAAGCAGTTTTAACACATATGTTGGTAGACAAAATAATGGATATTAGCACCAGTATTGAACATTAGTCCATATATTGGATAAATATTAAACACCAAAGTATTAATAATTTTAAAAATTTTAAATAAAAATAGCAAATATGTTACAAAGTAAAGCTCAAAAGTTATTATAGGCAATTAATATTTTCATTTAGCTTAATTATTTAAAAACAATATTACGTATATCGATTGATCCTCCAAGACGAGCAAATGTATCCATGTTACGTGAAGAAGAAAGTATTGACCCATTTGAGCGATAATCCTCATTCTGACATTTCTTAATTGGATCTACATGCATTCAACATAAATAAAATTAAAATAAACTAGAAAAAAAATTAAATAATTTTGCATTAAGTACCAGTTTCTTCACATGGTGAGATTGTATTATTATCTGCTGAGAGACAATTTTGTTCTCTAAGTGGAGCTTTAAATTCACAATCCCTTGGTGTTTTATTCAAATTTTCATTTTCATTTTGTCCCGTTAATCCATTTAAACTTGATGTTGAATTACTACGTGTAAATTCAGCTAAAATCAAAATATTTATATCATTTATACCAATTATACCTCATAAATAAAGGTAGGTAATATACAGTTTTAGTTTTAATAATAGGTAGGTAAGTATATAAAACCAAAATTTAATAAATAAAATTAAATACCAGTTTTTGCTTGTTTGGTAGCATTTTCAATACTTTCTATTAATGTTTTTACAGATAGTTGGCTATCTTGACGGGAGAGTTTAGAATGATTATTACGTCGACTTATTTCATGTCCAATGATAACTGGATTAAGAATAGAATTAGCACTACATGATAAAGCTCTAGGCTTATCCATATCTATATATTTAAAAATAATAATTAATAAAAGTTTATTAAGAGGATGTGATATCTGCATTTACTATTCCTATCTGTCTAATAAGCATTATGGTAAAATATTAAATTATATTACGCAAAACAAAAAATGTCATATCTGCAATATAATTAGAGCTAAAACACCTATTACTTACCAATTTTGAAAACAAAAAAGAAAATAACATTTTTTTTTTTAAATATTGTAATTAATATTAATTTAATAAATTAATATTATTAAAATATAATTTAAAATCAAATAATATTGTTTTGTTACAATAATGAGTAATTTAATTTACTTTATTTCCCAACACTGCTTATTTATAAAACAATATTGTACAGGATGTCATTTTCTAGAAAATATTCTCCTTTTCAAAATTGGTAAATTATTTTTGCTCAACATTTTGACTTTAATGCTATATTTATTCTTTATCGTAGTATTATTTTTATATGCTACTTGTTAGATAAATTAAAACAACAAACGCGGGTATCACATCGGTTTAAAAGGACATTAAAGTAGATCCACACTGCCATGCAAAACGTTGTGTGCGTCAACAAGCATGCCAATATGAACATGTTTGCCAATATCAAACAACATTCACCATGCGCACATAGATACATATTAGATAAATTGTAAGTAGTTCAAAGAAATTTGTGCATTTTTCAATGTTTGACAACAACATGCAATTGCTTATATACAAATCATACATCGTCAACTCAATTAACTTTCACTGAATGAATACTATGAACAACAAACATACAGGAAAACAATGAACAAGTAATCATCATAGTGCTACAGATACAAAAATGCATGCCGTCAAATGTTGCGCGCAAACATTTTCATGAACATTTTTACAATTATTCATTGTTTTATAATATATATGCACAGTAATGTGGATCCATATTTATATTTATTTTCATCTAATGGGTAATATAACAAAAATTACAGAATGCAAAGCAAAAAATTATAGTCTAAAGTTAACACATCTATTACCAATGAGATTACCAAATTTTTATAAGAGAAAATTTTCAAGACAATCTCACATCTATTTTGTAAAATATTGTCTAACAAGCAAGTTACAGTTATTTAAAAAATAATTTAATTTAAAATGCTGTAACTTTTTTGTTAAACAATATTTTGCAAAATTGATATAAGATTGTCTCAAATATTCTCTATAAAATTGGTAATGTATATTTCAATTAGTACAAACACAAATCATAAAAATAATACACTTATAACCGAGCTTTTAATTACCTATGCATTTCAACAACTATGTTCAATGCTAACCAAAAAACTAAAAAGTTAAAGATGACACCATAGTTGTTGAAATATGTATATGTAGTTAGAAATGTATTATTTTTGTCATTTGGGTTAATAATAATTTGTACTATGCATACTTTATAGTTACAAGTGTTCAAGCATATTTGGTAGATATTTAAACTTGACACCACATTTTTAATTCTATGTTATGTGATTTTGCTATATTGCCCATTTGATTGGCACATATTATATGACATCTTAAAAACAAAATAAAACTACTTACGTTTTAATTTATCAAGTTGAGCTTCTAATAATTTTACTTTTTCACGGAGTCGTTTATTTTCTGATATAATTTGTTCCATGTCTTTTTCAACAATTTCTTTATAGTCATTAGCAACACGAACTGTAGTTAATAAATCTTCTTTAAATTGATGCCATTCTTTTCTCTATATTGTTAAAACACATTAAAAAATAAGTTGTAATAAAATATAAATAATAACAATAATAAAGTAGATATATTTTAAATTTAAATTACTTCAGAATGCATTTCGGATTTTTCTTCTTCGAGAGATTTTCGTACATTAGCCAAACACATTTGAGTTTCAGATAATACATCTGCTAGCTGCCGTTTTTCTTCAACATATTTCTGACATAAACTTTGTGATTCAGCTTCTGCTTCTTTCGCAGACTTTAATTCAGATGTTAATAAAGTAACTTCTTCTTGCCACTTATCCCTTTGCCATTTTAGATCTATAAGTGCTGATTTAGCATTATTACTAGCTACAGTGTACTGTTCATTAGAATTTGCCAATTGTTCTTTAAGCCGATCAATTTCACACAATGCTCGTTGCAAACGTTCTTGCATTGATGCCAACTGACTTTCTAAGTTGTCTTTTTCACGTCTTGCATGATTTAATAATTCATCTAATTCAGACTTATCACCTAATTTGTCTCTAGCTGCTTCTAATTCTTCAATCTGAAATATAAAATTAACTTTTTGAATTTATATAATTTGTGCATATTAATAGTTATAATAATATAGATACCTTAGCTCTAGCATTATCCAACAACATAAGATTTCGATTAATTTCAATATTTTTGGAAGATATCTCTTCTTTGGCAAAAGTAAGTTGCTCATCATATTGTTTTACCTCGGCACTTTTGCTATCAACAGTACATTCTAAAAACCTAACTCTTTCTAAAAGTTGATTGGCTTTTTTTGATTCATTTTCTAATGTTCGCCTTGATTCATTTGCTTCGCCAATGAGCTCTTCTTGTTTAGCTAACCATGCTTCACGTTCTGCTTGTCCACTTTTAAGCAAATCAACTAATTTTTCTTCACGTTCAGTTACAGATGATGGAGGATTAGAACCAGGTACAAGGAATAACCCTTGTAAAGCATCAACTTTGGTGCGAGCATCTTCTAATTTTTCCGTTTGTTGACATAATGACTCCAACAATACACCTTTCTCTTTACCCAAACGCTCATTGTCATGTTGAAGATCATAGAGTTGTGACTGAAGGTCAGCTAACTCTTGAAGTGTTGCTTGTAATTCTTCATTAGTACTAAAAAAATATGTATAATAATATTATTAGAAAACTCTTAAATAAATAACTTAAATCTTATAAAAATAAATAATAACCTATAATGGGTTTCTTCCATTTGTATAATTCTATCTTGTAAGCAAGCTAAAGAAACCTCACTAACAGAACTAGAATTCTTATCCCAGTCATGGGTATCTAATAATTCCTAAACAAAAATTAAAAATTAAATTACTTGGGTAACACTTATAAATTATAGTAATACTACTAACTTGACTAGCAGAATTTGGAGGAGCTATAGAAGCAGGAGCAGAACTTGGATATCTACGTCGATCATCTACTTTATTGTTAGAAACCGAAGTGCATGCCAAAACATTACGAGTACTTTCTATATGCATTGCTAGATTTCGCTCAGCTTCATCTCTTTGTTCCTATAAAATACATTTATAATAGCTATTATTAATTGTTGTTCACATTAACATAATAATAATATATTATGTACGTATATTACTAACAAATATAACAAATAATACTAACACAAATATCATAATTAACATGATATTAAAATTAATAATAAATTGAAAATAAAAATGCTCATATTTTCTACTTGAATTTTCCAAACGAGATTCAAAAAATATTAACAGAAAATAATAAAATGTCAACATACATTGCAGATGTATACTATTTTCCTGGGTACCTACCTACTATTCCTATACCATGTAGATATTTAACTAATATGGATTTAGATATACTTTTAAAACTTAATAACTAGGTATGACAATTGTATGCTACCTATTAGAAATATTTATTATTTTTATTTATTTATTTACAGAATTAAATATATTATACATTTATAGGTACCTTTAGCAGATGAACTTCCATGCGTAACTTCTCCAATTCTTCGGCATACCCGACCATGTTGTCACATCTATCGATCGTGTCTATCGGGGACAAACCGATTGCCATAGCGCCATGGCTGTCCATCACTTCTTTCTGCCGTTCCTGTTCCTGTTCCTGTTCCTGTTGACGTTTATCCGTTTCTTGTGCTTGTTTGTTGTTTGGCGGGAAAACAGCTGATTCCATTGTTACAGAGGGTTGCTGATAGGGATTCACCCCTCCGGAAGGGCTACCCTGATTATGGTTCCGGCGGAAAAGCGATATGAATTTCATCACGCGCTTGTGTACGTAACGTCTTCAAAAACCTTCTTAACCGTTCGTCAAATTACACAATATAAAAAAGAAAAGCTGAAAAAAATTATTGCATTGTTTGCCGATTCATTATAATCAATACGCTTTGCTGCGTTGATATTAGTATTAGTATTATAATTTTTTCATCGAGATTTCACAACAAACATTAATGCCGAACACTTACATGGCGAAAATTAGAAATATATATTAAACGAATAAAACGAATATACGACAGACAACAAAATTCTGATGGGGAAACTAAAATGTAAAAAAAAAAAAGAAAAATACATAGATAATAACTACAGAACCGGTTAACAGGTGTTTTAAGGATGAAAGTAGAGAAACAACTGATGAAAACAGACTCTGATAACGAACATTAACGTATATATAATTATATTAGACCACTCTGGACTTATTTGGTGTACAAAAAAATATAAATAATTTAATATATTCGAAATTAGCTGATACCTATTATAAAATCGACGATAGGTTTATTATGGCTATTGGCAGTACCTATATAATATAATTTTTTTTTCGGCAAGTATAATCGTTCTAGTTTTATAATGAAATATTAATTAAACTGGTGATAAATAAAAAATATGTACCTACTAATTAATGACTATTATTTATAAATATATAACGATACCCAAACGTATATTTTTTATAAGTTGCATAAATAAACTATAAGTATATGGTATACCTATATATCACGAATTAAGAAATAATAAATAATATAATTAATACGTGTTATTAATTCATGTTACCTACCTACCTATATAATATAATTAGCTTTTTTTTTGTTTTTGTTAATTAATCGGAGCAAAAACTAAATATATTTACAAAAATATTCGATATGACGAAGATAAAATGTTATTTTGTACCTATACAATATATTATATAGGCATAAGACCTATACTATATAGGTCAGGGGTCTCCAAAGTTTTTTATTCGAGGGCCATTTAAAAAATTTAATGCACTTAGTGGGCCAAAAGTATATAAACACAAATTATTTTTAATTTTACAGAAATATAATATGCATACGGATTAAAAAATATACATATAATAAAAAACATGAATAAGCCATCGAACTGCTGTAAAATATGGTAGGTATATCTAATTAATCTGTTTCTATTTATTTAAAAAAAAAATAAAACCAACGATGTTATACTGAGATATTACACATTACAGATATTTTTAGATTTTTTATCGTCCATTGGATGGCCAGTTAAAACTTGTTCGCGGGCCGTAGTTTGGAGACCCCTGCTTTAATAAGTAATATATAATATATAATATATAGTTATCAACCCAAGTACCTAACATGAAAATATTTATAAAATATTTAATAAACATTAAAATTCTAATATTCAATATTTCATAAATATTTTATTTTCATTTAATTTACATTTTATATTCATTGGATATTCATTGAGTGAACCATATTTAAATGTTTATAATATATTGTAATTCAATCTTCATAAATATCTTACATTACATAATATTATTATATATACCTAACTACAATTTAAAATTTTCATATTATTTATAGTAAATAAATCTTAAAAAAACCGAAAAATTTTGTGCAACAATTTCCGATTAGGCCAGAGTTGAACTCGAGATATTCTTCCTCAAATAACCTATTTACACATACCGATAATTAAGTACACTATCTATCGGCCTAACCATCGGGGATTACTTTTCAGTCGAAACTCCAGGTATATAAAACAAATACAATAGTTATAGGTACTTATAGTAAATAACATATTGGGCGGCCGCCGAATATCTGATCGATATAAACAGGGAAAAAATTCAATATGGGGTTGACGATGTAGGGGTAGGTACATTCCTGAATATTACTTTAATGACATCGACTATCGCTAAAAAAGAATTTTTTTGTAATTTGACCTCTAAGGAGAAAAAGGAGGAGGGGTGGTCAATTATATAGTTCAACGACCAGCCCAATAATCCACTATTGTTGTAAAAAGTTGAAATTTTCAGAAAATATTCCTTTAATGACATAGATTTACGTAGTACGGAAAGTATTTCTTAAAGTTCAACCTATAAGGAGAAAAATGGGAGGGGAGGTAAATTATTATTCAACTCCTAACCCAAACTACTGGTCGTAGAAAACATTAATTAAATAGTAACTGTTCATTTGCGAACGTATATATACGTATTTACGTAGTATATCAAAATTTCAAAAGTGAATGTCTACGTATTTGTTTTAGACTATATATTAAATTGAGATAGGTATTTCATAAGCATGCGGTAATAATAGAAGTGTTATACATATATAAGTACAGGCGGTATACCTACTTATATACAAGCTTGAACAAAAAAAAATATTGAATAATATAACTACTTGGTAGTTATATACCTAGATATATTTATACATATTATAGCTAGGTATATGATATATATATTACATATTATACCTATATACGAGTATAGGTACCTATAACTATATTTTTTAATGCCGAAGACTAAATATACATTTTAAATTTTAATATTGATAATTTTAAATTTATTAATTAAAAATATATTTAATTTATGAATTGACTGACAACTCGACAATAATGCAATATATCCAGTAATTCTTCATTGAACCGAAGCCGCATTATTAACGTTACGACTCGAAAAATTTGTTACCTAGTCGAGTGTGAAAGAAAATCATTAATTGCTACAAAATTAGCAGTTTTAAAACGACGAAAAGACTTAGACTACTCAATAATTGGAGGGCAGTTCAACTCATATCCAGAGAGGTTGGTACCTAACCATCATCAGCAGTGAATAAAGGCGAGTTAGAAATAAAAACAGTATAGGGCTATCGAAACTCGAAAAGACTCTCCAAGGTGTCCCCGGTAGTGGAAATTAATTATAATATTAAATATTATATACCTATCTATTATAAATTATGTAGGTACCAATTTAAACTGCAGATATATATATCATTATAATACCTATAAAATATTCAGTATTCTATCTAAGTACCTATAAAATATAATATAGGTACCCAATGGATATTTGATTAAAATTTAAAAAATCTTTTGATACATAGGATATATAGGTACGTGTTTCACGGTAATTTCATAATTTTACAATATTATTACCCACCTAAAAAATTTAAACGTTATATAAATGTTCGTGTAACACGTATTTTACATATCTATATAGAAATTAAAGGTATTAAACACTTTGTTTTTAAAATATTCTTAAGTCGGCTCAATTTTTATTTTTCAAGATTTTCTTAGTTCACCCCTCATAATTAAACTTGATGATGTGCAATTGTACAAGAATCTGCATTTATAAATGATTTATAAGAGATTTGGAAAAAAAAATACATGACTCATATTGATTATAAATACCTAGTAATATTATTATTTATATTTTATACCACCTAATCAGATATACGCTATAACTTATAAGGAATAAGATTTGAGCGACTGCAGCGAAATAAAAACAAAATATTATAGAGTAGAAATTCATAAACTTTTCGTATACGTGATTCACATTTATAAAAAATATAAAATCAAAATATGACTCACCATACACACCTTCACCTAATTTCTAGAGATGTTGTTTTTTTTGCTTGTCAATCGTCATTGTATTTTATATTAGGTATATAGTCCATATATATAAATGTAATAACTATATAGTAATTAAGTACCTACCCATGAACCTATCTAAAAATTGTAGCAGGTATAATAACATATTTTTTATCATAATATATAGGTACTAGCTGCCGTATGGTATACCATATTATAGTATATATACAGCTAGTTTAAGGTCTATAATCGAAATACGTGTACACAAGAAGATATATGATTATTTTTTAAATTATTAAAAATAGCTCATTTTTGTACATTTTTCTTGACATTCAAAATTTGCTCACTACCTACCATATACTTTTTTTTTTTTTATAGAGAATAGAATAGAGTTCCCTAATGGTCAGTGGTTGCCAAGGTCCAAGACTCCAAGAGTTAAAAGTAAAAGATTATTAAAGGAAGTATTATTTTGTAACCAAATACGATTTGTAACCACGAACTAAGATTATAATCTTATATAATTTATTATAGTACATAGAAAGAGGTATTCTGGCTAGTGACTCGTTTAATATTCTATCGTCGTGACCAAATATTGTATAATTTGTATTCAGTATTTTTATTTTATTGCAACATTGGTTAGACTGTTAAGAAAGATTGAGGTTATAATTGTTATCATTTGACATCATATCAATCTTATATTTTTCCGATCGTCAACTAAACATGTTACATGTGTGTTATTGAAAATATAAAATTATGAAATAAGTATACATCAGTCAACGATAAGATTTAATTTTTAAATCGTTCTATCATAGTTTTCGATAAAAATTATAACATGAATTTCGAAGGGAATGATTTTAAAGATCGAACCAAAGTGAAACGACATCGAAAACCGATTAATAGGAGAACTAAACGAACTATAACTTTCGATGAAAAATCCAGAACGTAAGTACCTACCTATTTTTTTTATGAATTACCTAAATAGTAAGACCATCGAAAACGGATTAAATGAGTAAGACCAAATTGTTATTTGTTGTTAAAATAAAGAAATATAAAATACCCATTGAACAGCGAGTATGTATAGAGTGATACTTTTAAATTTCTCATCTAATTTTTCTATGAATATAATATAGTAATATATATTATCTAAGTTTCCTAACTTGTATTATTATGAAATAATTAATTTTAATGTAATTTTTAGTGAATTTTTGACGGGATTTCACAAAAGGAAGTTGGCACGAAAAAAAAAAGCTAAAGATGATTTTGAGAAGAAACTGAAAGAAGAAAAGAAAAGGATCAAAACTGAAGTTAATAATTAATTTGTATTAGATATAAAAAAAATAAAAATCCTTTCTGTATTAATATTTTAATTTTTTTTTTTTTTAGGCTAGAGAAGCTTTCAAAAAATTGACTAATTCCCATCCGTTAATTATCCCAGAACCCTTGCAAGATATGATTACTGAAGAATATAGTTTACCAAATCATACAGTGCAAATATGTGATCTTTCAACAGACGAGATTGCAAAAAGTAACAACTGGATTGGATCGAATCATGTATTACAATAACTTTTTCTCTAACAAAATTTTCCAATTATATTTGACAAATATTAACTACTTTTTCCGAAAAAAATTGAAACCGCTTTTAAGACCAAAATCTTTATTTTTTTTTTGAAAAATTTGAAAACTGTTTTAAAACCGATATCTAAACCCGGTTTTAAAATCCATTCCCAAAACCAAAAGTCCAATACCCGTTTTAAAACCGATAATCGGAAAAATATAAGTCAAATAATTATTTATTATTTAAATGGTATATAAGACAATATAGATTTTATAATATAAATACGAGAACAACGGTCGACACATTTCCTTGCTAAAATTACACCACATGTTGTCTGCGATAACTAAATTTTATCATCTTGGCTTTTCGTTTTGATTAAGAGTAAAATTGTTGCTGCAAATTAATTTTGATATAAATACGATCAAGAAAATTTACAAGAAATTCAAGTAAATTACATAATCCTATTAATATACTACTTAGTTATAATTCAATTAATTATTGTTCTATGAAATACCATAACTTATTATCAGGTAAATTTGCTAATATATTAAATAACAATAGTAATAATGTAAAAATTGCCTTTAAAACTAATAATAATTAAGTTAAAACTATAAATAATAAATTTAAAAATGAATTTTCTATCAATTATTATGATAATTATGGAGTTTATAAGATTATATGTAGCAGTAATAAATTTTATATTGGAAAAACTAGTAGAAGTTTCAAAATTAGATACAAAGAATTTATTTCATTAATAAAATCTTCTAAATCTAATTTTGTTAAGCACGTCTTAGAATGTAATTATAATAGGTACATTTCAATATACAAAAATAATTTAATAATATTTAATAACCAAAAAAATATATCAGTATTAGAAGAATTACTCATTTAAAATTAAGTAATACTAGTGCTTCAAATATTCGTTTAAAAAAGGAACTAAATCTTTTATCGTTCCAAACTTGAAGAAAAAAACTAGTATCTTTCCTCGTTCCTAAAAAAAAAAAATCTGTTCCTCAAAATTTTAAAAAATATGCAGGGATAAAAAAATATAATATAAATCAAACTTTAAACACCCACCTTATTTTGTGTTATTTCTTTTATTTTTAAATTAAAAATGCTAGGAATATTGGTGGTTAAAATTAGTAATCTAAACTTTTTAGATTTTGAGGGGAATAAGGAATGTATTGGTTTAACAATAATGCATGTTGGAGTAAATAATATTTTTGAATCTAGTTATTTAATCAGTAGATTGTAGTAATTTTAGTAATTAGAATCTAATTGATTCTTTAACCCTTTAACTGTTGAATTTTCATTTGTAACCTGGCTGAGATTTTTTGATATTTTTGTATATTTTTTTTATGGTTCTAAAATGATACATATGGTTGTCTTAAATCATATATTGAAGTTTTCAAAGAAAAAAAATGATTATTGACTGCATTTGATAGCATGATTATTCAACTTTATAAACCAAGAACATAATAGTATGTCTGCAGCAGTTAAAGGGTTAAAGAGGTCATTTTTCTATTTTCCCAGTAATTTTCTCAAGTTTACCAGAAAAAGACCAAAAATGACCAAAACTTGCTATAAATTGGAAAATAATCAAGTCAGAGACTTCAAATTTATACTAAATATTTACTGTAGCACTATAATGTTGACAGTGATAAAAATTAAAATTTAAAATAATAATAATACACTATTCTGTCCCAGAACCGATAACTACTAACTTCCACTATCTTTTCCTGGTCAGTTTTTGAAACTATAATTTTCAAACAATATCTGTTTATTATAATATCTATTATTTATTACCATATACCTATAGGTCTAATTGTATAGTTCAATAATGTCTAAATTTACAAAGAAAAATTTTATAAACTTTTTTACTAAATTCTAAAAAAAATTTTCAAAACAAATTGAATGAAAATAATTGTTCATGTTCTTCCTAAAAATAAACAAAATTCCAATACATTCCTAAAAATTGAACGATATCAATGGAACTAGTTCCTTTGAACACGTTCCTTCCGAGCACTAAGTAAAACATAATAGTTTTAATAATATTTTATATATACAGATTTAAAGATAATAAATAATAATATTTATCAATGTATATTAGATAAAAATACATAATTTTCTAACTACTATTTTAATATATCTATGTTACCAGTGATCATATTTTAATCACTTGTTTCTTATTATATATTATAATATATTCTATCTAGTATTATATTGTGTTTATTAATTTTCAAATTTTTTTGTATTCCTTTTTTGTTTTTTTTTTCATTATTCATTTGTAACCTAATGATGATTTATGGTCGAAACGAGTTGTTACTTATGGTCTTTTTTTTATTTACTCTCAGCAGATATCAATTTTTTATAATGTAAATTAATTTTACTTATATATTGTTAATTTTATAATATATATTTATTTATATTTTAAACATTTTAGCTAGTTGGGATTGGAAGTAATAGTACTACACTTGTTGGGTAGGATATTGGTGGTGGATATATTGAATTTGTAAACAATAATAAATAATTTCTTTCTATAAAACAATTTTGAGTATAGCTTCGGTGCAAAAATTAAAAAAAATGAAATAGATAACAATAAAAATTTTATTTATCCTACATTTAAAAAATATTTCCTTCATGAAAGGTAGTTTTCATTATGCTTAACTAAGCTCTTTACTTTAAAACTCCATTCCTTATACTCAAAATAGTATATACGTATAAAAATAAAACATTGTAAAACCAATAGATTCTTTGCTCTGTTCAAAATTTAAAAATCATAAACAATTTATATTAACATGTTTACATTTTATATATTTTTAGGTAGTTTATGAAGATGCCAAAGAAAGTGATGAAGAAAAGGACACTGATAATGAAAATGATACTGAAGGTGTACCTGGAATGAGTTTTAGTTCAATAAAAGAAATTAAAAAAGCAATTAAGAAACAAGCATCTGAAACTGTACAAAACAGCAAAGTATTTAAAATGAAAAACAAAATTGAACGCATTAAAGATAAAAAGAAAGCAAAAAGAAAGAAACTTTTGGAAACAAAACGACAAAAATGGTTGAAAAAGAAGGGAAAGAAAAGATAAATGATCATATTATTCATATTAATGTATTATTCCTTATTAATGTGTATTGTTAAACTTTTTAATATTAAATAAATATTGTAAAACATAATTGAAATGTTATTAAATTAGTAAAGTTTAATCTTTTAATTATGCAGTATATAAGTAGATACAAAAAAAAAAAAAAAAAATTATAGATTACATATTGAAAGCAATATATTTCAGTTTTTTGCAATGATAATGAACTTTCCAATGAAAGTTATGTGAATATTATAAGCAATATGAATTGCATCATAATGACATGCATCATAGAAAATATATATTTAGTATACTTTTAATATTGTTGGTTAGTACATATTATAATATAGTAGTCTTGTAGATGACCTACAGACTGTATAGATACAGTATTTTAGAAACCATGTAAATATTCATATTATAATCAGAGATAAATTGATAAAAAAAATTTTTTTCAGAATAAGAATCAAAAAAGTTTTCCTAAATTGATTTTTACTTCTCGATTTATAATATATTTTATATTTTATATATTATAAAATCAAAAAAATGGTATTTATATTTCATTATCAACAAATTTTGAATTTTAACTAATTTATATCCAAAGATGGGATATACTTCCAGAAACTGATCATTTTAAATTAAAAAAAATTTTGAAACAAACGTCAAATGTATGTTTTATAATTTCATAGAATTTTGAAGTAGCAGCTTCTAAACTTAGATTATTGAAATTATATACCTATATATAAGATCAAATTCTGATAAAAATGTACACATTTTATCAAAATTAAAATTATACATGATAGGAGTTAATGATTCTACTAAAGTAATTGGAGTAGAGGTTAATGAGTAGATAACTTTTAAAGGAGAATGATAGGTATCAAAAATTGGTGTAAGGGATACAATTTTACGAATATTATTAAATTGATTATCAGAGAATATTAAATCGAGTATGCCTTGGCCAAAATTTGTGATAATGTTACATTATTTTAAATCAAGATAATTAATGAAACTATTATAGCAACTACATTAACAATATTATTAAGGTGAAGAGTCATTGATTGACCACATAAATCTGAATATATTAAAATCGCCTATGATTAAGATATTTAAAATAGAATGTGAGGAAAATTTACATTTATTAAAATGTATTAAGATAAAAACATAATCTATACCAACAATACTTTCCCTTGGTATTCTATTGCAACTGTATTTGTCGGCGCCGACAATGGGCCAGAAGTTTATAATATTAGCAACATATTGTTGCCGCCGGAACGCGATGAACAATCTTAATTACACTATAATGAGTGTACTACTTCTCACCCCCTCAGCCATAAGTGACGTAATTAAGATATATTCACAATCGGCCGGCCACACACACACACACACACACATATTAATTATAAGTAAATGTTTATCTGTTTTTGTGAATTTTATTATTGTTTTTAGTTAGTCTTGTTGTGATCAACGTCGTGTAACAACCCACCGTTGTCGTCGGTCTGGCACAAAGTTTTTTACGTGCGCGAATCGCCGTATTTATTATATTGTTTTTACGTGGGCGCTAATCGCCGCTAT
>JAIPRL010002663.1:16135-56309 GCA_025469235.1 Pemphigus obesinymphae | reverse complement strand
CCCAAACAATGTTATTTTCAATTATGAAAGAATCTAATATATTAAATAAATCTGCTGCTTTTGTTTCACCAACAATAGTTTTACAAAAAAGTAAATCTTCATGAAACACGTCATTTACTACGAACCTTACATAACAAATAAGATGGGCATCATTATGGCTGTCAGTTGCTTCATCCAGTTGAATGGCAAAGTCATTTCCTATTAGTTTTTCAATTAATTGATCATTGATGTCTTCAGCCATATCTTGTATTCTACGACTAATAGTACTATCTGATAATGACACGTTTTGAAGTTGTTTAGCAGCAGCATCCCCAATCATAATTGACACCATATCCATAGCAGCTGGTAAAATTAGATTTTCTGCGATAGTATGAGGTTTTTTACTCTTTGCTATTTGCCAAGCTACTTTATAGGAAGAAAGTAGTGCTTTAGATGGAATTGTAGCTGTGACGAGTGCCTGTAAACCATTATAATAACCTGCCATAGAGCGAGCTCCATCGGTGCAAACACCAAAACATCTGTCCCAAACAATGTTATTTTCAATTAAGAAAGAATCTAATATATTAAATAAATCTGCTGCTTATATTTTATTATTTTATATGCTGCTATATTATATTTTAAATAAAAAGATTACACACATAATATAATTAATTAAATATTTATTTTATTTTATAATATTTTTATAATAAATAAAATAATTTATTGAAAAATGTAATTCCTAAACAATTTGTGAATGAAATCATTTTCCAAATTTTAAATTCTTCGACAAGACATTGGGAGGCAGAAATTACTATACCTATGGAAATGAGGGTAGCAATCCACGTTTGGGCGGTAGAATAGTGGCGTAAGCAGCGTAACTCGACACCGCGCATTGATCCCGTCCTCGAGCCAAGTACATATATCCGTTGTCACCCCATTTGGAGCTCCACCAGTTTTTCAAAATCCAAGCATCCTTCGTGTACCCTATCAGTAGCATGGCATGGTTGACGTTGTAGGAAGAACATGCTGGATCGTCGTACACTCCAGAACTGCATTAAATGCAAAATTATTCATACACATTTCTAATATACAATTGTATTGAATATTGATCTAGAATAGTAGAGCTGGGTTTTTAATGTTCTACAGTTTTTTAAAAAAATTTTTTTACCAGTAGGTACCTACCTCTTATTTATTTATTCTTATCTTGAGTTATTTTAATTTATATTTTTTTTGTTGTTGTTACGAACGATAATTTTAATATATTTTCATTTATTTTTCTTTATATTTTTTGGCCATGGATATTTACCCGATTGCATATTTGTGCCTTTAAAATCTTGCCTGGTTATTATCGTCAGGAAAGATATTATTTTGTTTTGAAAATATCTACCAAAAATTAGTTAAGTTAACGTAACCTAACTCTTTGATTCAGATAGTGAACAGTTAGAATCTTTTTAAAGTTGGTGTACAAGCAAACCTAGTTTAGAAGAACTATTTGCTGTACCCATAGAATCTATGGATTCGTTTTTTTTAACATCTGACTTGAAGCCTGGCAATTAAATTGTAGTGAAATTTGAAAACAACAAACAAACGAAAACTCACTTAGAAATATGTAAAATCTGTTCTTAAAATATCCCATGAAAAGGATATCGAAATACAATGCTTTGGGTTATTAGACGACAAAATTATATGGGGAAATCGGGAATGTAATAAATAGGAAAATATTATAGAGGAAAAATATTACACAGGAAGAATAAATCGGAAAATTAAAATAACAGGAAAAATTTTACATAGAAAAATATTACACAGAAGTTACACCCATGGATGGATTCTTCAAGCAAAAGGGGGAGGGATAGCCAAAATCACGAGGCACTATATCCATTTACCCTTGAGTTATGAGCTATTCAAAATTCAGTATTAGACTACCCAAAAAAGTAAATTTTTGTATGTTACATACCAGAGTTACAACACATTTTGTTGCAGTCCGCTCACGTTCTGATTGTTATTGAATATTTGAATGTACTGCAGCGTGTATATGTATTTTTTCAATTAGAACTATTTGATGCACCTCCTATATATGAGAGGGAAACTATCATTAAGTTGTCCCCCATCCCATTTGTATTTTAGAGTGTAAGAAAATGGTGGCGGTACGAACAAATTTAAACGCATTATAATCCCAGGGGTCTCGGTGATATAGTCTAATAATTTAACCCAAATAAATTTTTTACGGAATTTTAAATAAGGAATGTGTAATTAAAAATTTCATAATTAAAAAATAAGAACCATTTGTAATTTCTGTGATACGTCTTTGTATTATTTTTCCCGCCTTATTTTCTCACGTAATAACGTTCCTATGTTATACTTTCCTGAAATGTTTGTTCCTGTGTATTATTTTTCTGCGTATAATCATTCCTATATAATATTACCCATGTATTATTTTGCCGTATAATATTTTCCCGGGTAATATTTTAACCAAGTTGTAGTTTCCCATATAATATTTTTCTTGTGTTATTTTTTCCCGAAATATTTTCTGTATACAATTTTCCCATGTAATATTTCCCTACATTTTATAGCCCTCCTTATATAACTACAAGATACATCTATGTTCACACTGTATGATAAAATTAATGATTATCATAAAATGAGTATGATGGGAAATTATGTATAAGATCCCATATATATATATATATATTCGCAATAATGTACATGAAACGGCATTAGGCATTAGGGGATTAAATTTTCTATTTTTTTTTCATCACACATGTAATAAAGCAATTTACAAGTAAGCTTTTTTTAAAGTACCGATTAATATAGTGATGTCATCCTTATGAATTATAAAAACGTATGTGAATTCATCATGAAGTCTACTGAAGAGTCTACTTTCCCACATTTTAAATTTTTTCCCTTTAATTTCTATTAATATTTAGTTAATAAATTTGGACATAGAAAATGTACATTGTACATATTATATTATTATAGAAAAATTTAAAACAAAGTGGGAAAATCATTCATGGCGAATTCGGATCAATTTTCAGAATTCTTATCGCATCATTATATCAATTTTGGAATGTTAGAAATGGAAAACGTCTAAATTACCATGTGGGGATAGAAAAATTGAAAATCTCTGTTTTCAATCACTTTTTAAATAGTTAATTTCCTCTTTTTTTTTTTTTTTTGCACGGAATAATTTAATACTTACGAATAAAATTGAAATGTTTTCGGACTAGCATCGACAGATACACTTATTGGTCCTATTAGTGCAACAGCTGCTTTTAATGCGTGTTCATTATATGGTGGTAATATAGCAATTTTTGAAATTTGAACTACAACTCTATGTTTCTTGAAGTGACACAAGGTTTTCTGCAATACAATTTGTAATTATACATATTTAATTTATGTGAAATGATAATTATTATAGTTTTTGCAAAACGTAAGACATGTGATACAATGATATTTGAATCCCTAAATACAGAAACTTGACATGTTCATTTTGTTTTGCAAAATTAAGGTAAACACGGATTACTATTCCTCATTAGTAAACATTAGTAAACACAAGTCATGTTCAATGTTTACATTGGGGGAGATGGCTTTAAAGATTTTATTAAACGAAGAAACAGGACATGTCTCGTTTCTGCACTTATGTAAGAAAATAATAGACGGAAATCGTAATAACGCGTATAATGTACACAGTATTGTGCTTTGTATAGGTGTATGGATCGAGCACCACGACAGAAATATTGATTATTTTAGTATTTGGTCTACCCAAAATTCCTGTCCAGGAGGTGTACTACTTTCGACAGTTAAATATCTTCGGTATTTACAATCTCAAAGATGATACTATGACTACCTACATCTACCACGAGAGAATTGCGCGTAAGTCACCCAACGACGTCATATTTTTTATTGTGCATTATATTCAAGCTCTTGTTGATGAAGTAGTAGACGGGGTTCATATTTTTTGTTACAAATGTGGAGGAAAAATACAAAAATCACGCATTCGTTCGTGCTATGTCTCGTGTCGAGATGAAAGTTACCAGTCTGTAAAGGTATTCTTTCCAGAACGTAGGCACTCATTGTTGCCTTTAAATCGAGTTTTTGGACTTATCAAACGAAAAGGAAAAAAGTCAGATAGATTATACACAATTGATAAATATGTTAACATTATTTCAAGCTCATCAGATAATCCTGATAAATTTAAGATTGTTTTAGTTGACTCGACAACGATTTTTGATTTTCAAAACTGGTATCAGCAATACTTTATCAAGCAAACAAATGCTTTTGAATCGCGTGTTGGCTTTCACAAAGACCAGAAATATTTTTAATTTCTCTTTATCATTATTTTGAGTACAATTCATGCGATTCAATGGTTTTATAGACCACTGTGTACATAAATAGATTTATTTCCTGGTATTTTAAACTGAAAGCCTAAAACTGGACGAATTTCTTCGCTGAAAAAACTAGTGTATACTAACAAAGTGCCCATTCTTGAAGCCAAAATAGATAACCTTCAAAAGTTGAAAGACTATAATATTCTTCAAGAACATGATGAATTTTGGTCAGTCATTTTCCAACAGTCAACTGAAAGTAGTGCAGCACGAAAGCAAAGAGTTTATAATAATTAAACATATCATGTTAAAAATATTAAATTGTTTGGAAAATAGTAACTTTTTTTTAAATCAGTGTTACTACTAACCATTGAAATCAAATACTTTTATTTAATAAACTAAATTTTGTAAATAAAATTACTTTACTTGAATAAATTTTACAGAAAGTAACATTAAACACCATTCAAAACTCATTAGATGTAGAATAAGGACATATTCATCATCCTAAAATGGCAGCTTAAGCCTTAAAAATAATATTTTGTAAAAATTCCTTTGGTGGGTTTTCTCAGGTATAATCTCCCTTTTGTATAAAAATTTTCACGTTTTTTATGCAACTCTATATTAAGTTTCACAGTTTTTGTCTCTCCTATTAAATTCGGTTTTGTGTACATGTTCTATTTTGCATTTAGAAATTCACTTATGATAACAAATTATATTTATTTAATTATTATAACGTATACCTATACTATATTAATTGTTTATTTACACTCAGACACAATACATACAATAAAATGTATATCAACTTACTGTTTTATTTTTCAAAATAAACAAAGATTGTATGTCTCATGGTTCACACTGCAATCTGCCATATATCAATTTAATTTTAATTTTTTGGTTATACATTTCCAGAAACTTTTATCATAGATTTACCAAATTTAGCATAAAAGTCGTGTACTTTGAAGTCGAAGTCGGTTTGTACGTACGGTACAGAGCTTACCCAATCTCTATCAGGAAAAGGGATAAGTGTGAATAAGCACAGGCGAGTTCATTTGAGGCGAAACGCGTAAAAAGATTTTATTAAAAATTATTTAATATTTAACAATAAATGAATAATACACGATAAATGAAATAGTCGACGCCGGGAAAGTCGTGGAACGTTTAAGGCAAATGCGTAGAAAAGAAGTCGGAAGTTGAACCCGACAGTCGAAAGTCGTGTTGACGGGTGATCGACGTAGAACGAGAGAACGCAACGCGCCACTTCGGTGGTGTCATAACCACATATAGGTGCGCGTTGTATGGAAGGAAAAAATATCAATTGGAACAAAGAATAAAGAATATATATAAACAATATTGCAGTAATTTCTCTGCCTTCTCTGTGCTCTGTTTTATACACCGCCCAAAAATTTGGATCACATTTTTCAAAAAACATATATAATATGTTTCAGTGTCTATAATTTAGCCACTGAAAAATTAGGAGATAAATATCTAGTATTACTTTTATCCAATCTACTGTAGTGCGAATGTCTTTTGGGTACACTATTTATATGTGCATATATTAGCATATTTATATCTGCTGATAACTTATTAGGACGATTTGGGTGTTTACCATGATCATTTGTAGGACTAGAAATGTTATTTTGTATTTTTTTCACTATTCTATCTACTGCAGATTTTCCCACGCTAAAAATGGAATAAAATGCTTTTTTGCATATCGATATAACTTAAGTACCTACCAAGTCTAACTTCATATTGTATTGAACAAGTTTTACTTGGTCGACTACCATTCCTACTTTTATGACGACCAACTGGGTTTACGTGAATCAACCCACCTAAGTAGGTATCTTGTTTACATTTATCGCTAATATTATTGAAAATATATAGTGAAGTAATTTTTTCTTCATCTGAAAATTTTACTAAGCATTTTTGCTACAAAAGGATTCAGGCCCTGTCACTCTAGGTGAGACGACTTTTTTACGTAGTGAAATATGTTTAACGCCTATAGCTTTTTAACTTTGTCACATTTCGTGACCATTTTGATAAGTTAAGTTTTGTTTTCTTACCGACAGTTGTAGAAATTATCACCTGTTTCGTCATTACTGCATTCGTCTACAATGTTAATTTCTGGAAATAGAGTTTGACATTGTTTGTTATTGTCATCACAATCTGAATCGGTTTCTAAAACTAGGATGCCATTAAGTTCACCATTTTTCTGACACTAATGCGAAAATCTGGGTCTAGAAAATCATCATTGACATCCGAAGATAGATAAGTATCAGTATCGTACATGAGGGCCTTCCCAATCTTATTCATATCCATTTTATATACTTAACGCTTATAACTAAATAAATAATCAAATAAACCTTAAAAATATATAAAATAGGTACACGTAAAGTAATTACTTACTAAATTAACATAATAAATAAAAAAAATTCGATTTTCGGTTTATTAAATATTATGATGGCAGTTCATTTTCTTTATATCTCACATAGACAATTTGTAACTCTTGTCTTCTAAAGAGATTGTAAAATAATGGAAACAATAATCCTTAATTTTTAGTTTCCCGCCAAAAGAACCGTATTATTAGTTATGTCTAACAATCCTTTAGAATTACCGATAAAATACTTTTCTACTTTAACGGAGAATTTTATTTTTGCATTTTTTATAAGTATTTTTCATTGAAAAAAATGATAGTGAAGTCAGAATTTGGCGGTCGGACTTAGTTTTTAAGTTATAATATTTTATTTAAAATTTGGTTATTTTAGTTTAGGTTTAGTTTTTTATTGTATACAATGGTATGACGCGCTAGGTTCTCGGTTCGAATCTTTTTTTTTCAAATACATTTTTTGCACTTTTTCAATTTTTTTTTATAATCAATAATATTTTGTAATCATTTACCACAATATTACATCATTTTCGAGACTTATTTATAAGCTTATGAAAACTAACGTGCACATATTTTCACAATTTTGAATGCAGTTGGTAGTACATATTATTTTACACAAAATAATAATACATTTTGGATAATAAAAATTCTATACTTAGCTTCAAAAATACCAGAATCGTTTGGAATGGGTATGAACATTTGTATTTCCTATTATTAAATGTCTAAAAATGTCAAGTTCTTTAGTTTATTTTTGGAGGAATTATTACGAAAAAATGAAAAACCATTGAAAATCCAAAATTTATTCAAAGTTTTCCAAGTACTATCTTCTGAAAAATTTCAACAAAATCAAAAGTATTATCTAGAAACTACATTCTAGATCTACGATTACTTTTGGTGCAAGTTCGAAGAAAATCGTAGTATTTCTACTATTTATCTTATTGATTACTAAAAAAAAAAAAAAAAATTGTCGAGTTACGTTTCTATGTAATTATTTACATTATTTTTGAAAAAAATTTAAATGCAGAATTAGAATTTAACTTCCATAACTTTGAATGGCTGTATTGAAAAGTTGTAAAAATCAAGTTACGTCTTCTTCGTTGGATGTGTCGATTTAAAAGAGAGTTGATTAACATAAAATAATCAAATATTATGACTGATGATGACTCGACCACTAAGTTACAAATATTAATATTAAAAATTTAATAAAATGAAATATTTTTATAAAAATGTATAAAAATAATAACTTTGTGGTTATGTACGAAACAGAAACAAATTATACATCAGATAAAGATGAAATCGCCAAAATGGAATTCTGGGACCTCAAATAAGTCTGAGAAATACCCGTAGATTTTTTTTCCAATGGAAAAATAATCGAGTTGCTTTCATTAACAATGGAACTTCTATTAGGTTAGATATCTGGTGTTACAAATTGATTACAAAAAAAGTGCCCGAAAATAATTCTATAGTATTGTTATGATCATTGATGTAATCATCGAATAAACAGTACGTGACAATTTAAAGAAAATAAACACAATCTATAATTTTCAGTGTTTTATTGAAAATTAATTTGCTTTATATCGTCAATCACCAAAATTTCAAAATTATCCAAAGAAATGTGCCGTCTCTTCATAGCGGAGTCTGACATAAATTGGAAAAGTATTTATCATACGATGGATTGCATCAATCAAAAGAACATTGGTAGCTATATGGAAAAGTTTTGAAACGTCGAGGAATCGTTTTTCAAACTGACGTGTATGACGTCATTGTATGTATCTGGATTTCGGTACTGTAAATAATTTACACTATTACGTGTAGTATTTAATATACCTATATTGCGAGCAATACACTTAGATTTTCGTTACAGTAGAGTGCCTATACACCATAGCACTATTCTGTTTATGTCACAGCAATGCCCACCCGCTCCACTATATCATCGTGTAAACCAAGGTGCCGTGTTCGAAAAACATTGTTTTAATTAATAATTAAAATATAAACACCGGCCCGTAAAAATCTTCCCCTACCTAAATAATAAAAGAAAAAGATTTAATCAGAAACGTGTGACATGAACGTAATCGTTAGATCCGCCCTTATTTCCCTCACTCATTGTTTTCCCGTCAAGAGACAACATCGTTCAGTCCATTTTTATTTCCGGTTAATCCTTTAATAATGGAGTAGATAAGAATAGGAGCCATGTTCTATGACAAGGAATCGTCGCTGTCAAAATCGGGAGTTTTTGCGAAGGTTGCACCCCATAGATAATATACATATTTTAATATAAGCACGTGTCAGGTAATATTACCCTATTTCTATTTTCCTTTATTTTCTAGAAATATTTTATGCGTGCTTGTTAAAAAACAACGGTTTCAGACTTTGTGGGTGACATTATTATTGAAAATCTGGAAGACTATTGTAGACATCTTAGATGAGTGTTCGAAAGATTCCTCTAACATAACGTAACCATCAATGTTCTACAGTATATTATAACTACAAAGGAAATTCAAATGGACCCCAGTAAAATCAATGCAATAATGAAGTCAACACGCCAAAAAATCGGTGAGACGTACAGTCTTACATCGAGTTCTTAAACTTTTTTAGGAAGTATGTAAGAGACTTTCCAAAGATCATATAACCGTTGAAAAAAGAAACCACATTGGAGTGGACGGAAATACATAAGAAGACGTTCGAAGACTCGAGAAAAGCGTCGATTTCGAAGAATTCATCTACTTTAACACGGACGGATCCACTATTGCCATCAGAAGAGAGTTATTCCATGTCTGCAATGTCAAGCCATACGCCACGATAGGGTTTATCAGTAGGATGTTGAAACCATTTAAGACGCGGTACATGATTACCAAACAAGAAGCTCTCGCACTGGTGTATTTCGAAATTTCGTCAGTACATATTAGGACACAAAAACATTGTGCTAAATGATCATGACGTGCTGACGACGTTCTTGAAACAATAAACTGGGTAGTGGTAAGTTGAAGCGATGGACCCTATCATTTTAAGAGTACTAGCTGGAATTCAGACATATGTCTGGCAAGAAAAATATTGGAGGCGACGTACTAAACTACTATCTAAGGGAGGGGATGGAAAGAGACGGACGAAAAATCACCATCGCTACCGTTAACGAACTGATATATAGCACTGAACTATTATTATAAACTGAAAATATAATATAATATTATAAATTAAAACGCTTTGACAAAAGTGTGTAAGAAAAACTCATATTTTCTCCATGATGACAATGCTACGACGAACAAATCAATGTTTTTCACAAAAAAAAATCACATGACACGACAAGACGCTTCTTTATCCACCGTATTCTCCCGACTTGGACCCAGTAGATTTCTTTTTATTTCCAAATAACTAAAAATAAAATCTCTATTAAAAGAACCAAAGATTTACGACGATAGATGAAATAAAAGAAAAATTGCTAATGGAGCTACGTATGATTTCAGAAACAGCTTTCCAATATTGCTTCCTGAAGCGGAAAGGTCATTAGGAAAAGTGTATAAACCAAACAGATGAATAATTCGAGGATGATGAGTTTCAATAACTAGAAGGCAAGCCCCGTAAAAAAAAAAAACTTTTTGATCAGACCTTGTATTTTGTATGCGTATGTAGTAGGTACATTCATAACAATATTAACGTACTATGTACCGAGTATCACTCATAATACATACATTACTATAGTGATTGTCTGTAGTTGTCCGTTAATATATTTTAATTTGGGAACCAACGCATGTAAATATCATATTCGACTAGTAAAATATGTTCATAACTTAGTAGAAACTTTTATAATTTAACATTTTGTTAAATAATTGTTATTTAGAACTGTATGCCTAAAAGAAAAAAATCTGAAACAAAATATTAAAGAATCAAAATTCAGATTCCTGTAAATGATCATATTGTCTAAAATTCATATTTCCTTGCTACCAATTTATTTATTTTAAATGTGCAAACTTATTTACAATAATATATTTATATATTCTTACGTACACTAACTTTTATGCAGGAAAAATTTCGAATTTTAAAAAGCTATTTCTTTTTTACTCAAAAATAAAATTAAAATAAAATTACATACCTTTGCTTTATAGGAATATTCATATCCTTGCATGATACCTCCAACTTTCTTTAGATATAATAATGTATTTTTCAATGAACCTCCAGAACAGCCAAGATTTCCGTATGCGATCGAACAGTCGATGATTTGTTGTGAACTAGATTTACAGGAATATAATGCGTGTATACAGATAAATATTGTTTTATTTACTTTCAGTCTAACCTTAAAGTGTGTAGCATTCCTGTAAATTTAAATAATTGTCCTTCAAGCATTGACGCTATACTGAAAGCATAGCATGCCCCGCAATTCAGTTGATTCCAACCAGGAGTATTAAATCCTTTTTGCCTCCAGTCCAACTATATTCACCAAAACAACATATTAAAAAAAATAAAATGATAGTTTTTATATTATTTATTACAAGAATTCTCGCAAATGGTGATCACTTGATGAAATTTCATTTTTTTTAAATAAAGGTTGCTATTGAATATAAAATAGAACACAGGAAAAATTAAATTATATATAATGATCATTTTTGAGGAAAATTATACATGTAATCATTTAAAAAAAAATTACTAAAATTTAGTTTTTTATTTTTATTTTATATTACAAAACAGACGAAGTCTAAAATACAGTACATAAGAATTTAATATATACAAATATAAATACACAAATAAATATACAAATATATATATAAATTATAAATACTAGAGAACATTATTATAATTTAAAATGTCAAATGAGTAAAATATGGTGAATATTGGTATACGCATAACACGATGTATAGGATTATAGGCCGTAAGAAGTCGGAATGGAAAGGAAGAACAAGGAAAACAGATGTGCGTGTCACGCGGGAGGGAACATTTAAATTTAATAATTCTAGCCAAGAAGGACAATCAATTGACCCATTGATGAGATTTACGAACATGTATGTATCAACTTATGTTCACCTATCAAAAAGGAAGCAAAATTCAAGGTGATCAAAGACATCAAGTTTGAACTCCCTCGCCTAAATATATGTATATTTATTACTTATTATTTTAATATAAATAATTGTTCAATAATTATAACACGCTTTACAAACCCAAGAGTTCTAAGAATTTTAGATTAGTTTTGAAAGGAACTGGGGCCATAGGAATTTGATTGAGTTTAAAAAACGCACTGGAACACGAACTCTTGAGAAGAATATGGATTGACACTTGACCACGTTCATCTCAAGTCCTAAACAACACATTCAATTATCAAGGCGATTCATCCCACTTTGAACGACGATAGAGAGAGCATTAATCCAAAGAAATATTTTTATATAATCAGTAAAAGTTAAAAATTGGTATTGTTTTAGTGTTGTTAAAAATTTATTTATAATCAACGCAAAAATAAAAGTCGAAAAATTTCCGCTCTGAAGTACACCTGAAGGTAGTACTGTGACATTGAATTCAATACTATTAATATACACACAATGAGTACGTTGTAACCCCCCTAGTCCCCTAAAAGGCTAGGTTGGCCCCAGAAACCCAAGGCAGGACTTGGGTCCACCGTAGGACCGAGACGCAATGTGGTCGGAGTCCAACGGATTTTTGTTACCTTACAAACTAAAAGAGAGAAAAAGAAAAAAGGAAAAAAAAAATAAAAAAAAAAAGTTTAAATTTGAAAAATATTGGTATTATTAAATTACATTATTATTAAAGTGAAGAGTAGAATACATTGGTTTTGTGTTTGTGGTGGGCCGGGTAATTAACAAGTTATAGATTATTTAATTACAAACTGCTATGCTCTCGATAACGGGCACAACAGCTATCTATAGCGGAGAAAATACATTATACCGGGGACTATTTATAATTTGCGAAATGAATCGTGTTCATTTCGCCGCACAAAAAAAATAAAATATACTAAATAAAAGGGAAAAATTTAAAAAGAGAAGAAAGCAAAAAAACAAAATAAAAATTTAGTCATTATAGTAAGTAATTTTAACGGCATGCAACATATAAAAATAGGTACCTACCCGACGTCGACGTGCTGTGGCGTTTATCGCGGCAGTCCACGTGAAAGATCGGGTACTCTACATCTTATTCCACCATCAGATAAATAATTTATTTTAAATGAAATATCTTGGCGGTGAGGTTGAAAAAATAATATTATAATTGACGGTGTTATTGAGTAGGTATTTGAATATGTTAATTATTGGTATTGTTGCAAAAAAAAAAAAGAATAGAATGACTGATTTTGATATTATTTAGGAGGAATGAAAGTGAGAGAATTAATTGAGACGTGGAGACTATTGTCAGGAGAAAGAAAACATAAGAGAAATTGTGAAATGCGTGTGTGTTTAAAATGAGAGTAAATTTGGTGAAGTAAAATAAAGTTGATACAAAGTAGGTACATGCTATTAACAAGGGGGAAATAAATACGATTAAAAACATATTACCGCGGCCGCTACACTTCACCCATCACACGTTCACGGTCTTATAGACCGGAACATAAAAAAATATTAAGGCCACATGGCACAAAAATATTTACTACAATAAAAATATGGCGTCTTGAGATGTATAGATCGTTCTGGGCCGTGTGGAAAAATCTGGTTGTTCGTAGAGATGATCCAAACGGTGGAGAAATCAGGAACGCCCGAGAGTCCAGAAACGACAGCGTGGTGGCGGCGAACGGCAGTCGGTCGCCGGTCCGCGCTTATTGGTGGTGACTTGAGCAGTGGAGGGAGACGGTTGGTAATATGTGCGGGAGGTTATATATATTTACGGGAGATTATAGAGAAGGGAAAAGAAAAATTATGGTAAGATAGGGTGTTTGAGCGGGAAATGATGTACATGGTATATTATCATTATTTATTATGTCTCCGAAAATCCGTCACGTTACAATATGTTTTAAAAACGATGACAACATACCGGTAAGACGGGCACAACGAGGATTTTAGATGTATAAACCTTAACAATATTAAATATTGTCAGGTTTTCTAAATGGAATATAAATTAAAATTCAGTATATAAGTACATTTTTAAAATCACATAAATTTTCTATAAACTGTAAACTATATAGCAAAAATGCATCTAAGGTTTAACTGAGGTAATTACTTTATTATCCTGTATGGTTTCATAATAAGTGATATATTATTTAAATACGTATTAATGATAGTAGTATTGGTTGAAGTAATACAGTAACTATATACTATAGTACTATACTTTAACTTTATATGTTATGCAGTAATAATAATAATATACATAGATACAGTTATTGAAATAATTACAATTTTGAAAATGATTCATTTATAATTTTGTAATTCAATTAATATATCATACACATTTTTTTAGCAGCTTCCCAAGCGTCTAGGGTTGTCCAACCTTAAACATAAATATATATATATATATGAAATATTTAGTTTCTAAATGACAATAATATTGTATATTTTTAATGAAGATGAAGTATCATCGAAAAATAAAAAGTTAAATATAATTTTACGAATTACACACATTATTTTGTTTTCAAATTTTAAAATATTAAAAAAAGTTGAGTTTATATACTATTGGATATGAGTTCTTATTTAACTTATTAGTTTAACTAGTAATTATTATTATTACCATTATATTACTTACTATTTGATATCGCATCACTTTTTTTTATCATTTCTGTTAAAAGGTTATAATTTAAAATTATGTTTAATTATAAATTATAGGCATATATGAATAATTATTAGGAATAAAAAAAAAATTTAGTTATGACGAAAAAAGAAAAGTTTTGTGGAGAATTTATGGTCCAGTCAAGGATGATATACCTATCTGGTGAGTGGTGACGACGAATGGATATATGGCTTGGTCATGCTTGGAGAAACCAAAATCCGCTTCTAAGTGCAGTGATAGAGCAGAATCCAGTAGGAAAAAGACCTTTGGGAACACTAAGAATGCGTTGAGAAGATGTCATAAAAAAGGATGTTGAACAGTTAGGAGATGATCCTAAATGAAGGAATCCAGCTTTGGACAGAGAAGAATGGATGCTTGCTTGTGAGACGGGATGGTCATGAGAGCCCAATAAACTTAAGAAGAAGAAGATATTATTTACTAAAATAAAAATACTTTTTATGACTTTTGATACCAAAAGGTTATTAGAAATAGCCTTTAGTGTCGTGAAATTCATCAAAACATTTGTATAATGTGCATAAAAAACGGGTTCTAATCTCATTAATGTGTTCGATGAAAAGATTACTTTTAGGTTTTACTTTTTTTTCATCACGTACCTATTACATTTATTAAAAAAAACGTATTTTAGGTTCACACTGTTGTTTATTTAGTAAATGTAATACAGTTGTTCTTGAAAACAATGACACTATCGTAATATCGTAATACCTGGGTTTTTTGACAAACTTTATGGAATAACTATTCCATTTTTAAATTTCATTTAATAAAAATTCGAATTAATTATCTTTTATTATTAATATTTAAATAAAAAGAACAAGTATTGTTTGTAATGCAATATAATGGGTACACTCCTCATACACTCGTATTTCAAAACTTAAATGACTTCTATGCACATTAATGTATTATTAATTACTTGATAAATATAAATAAATTAAATTTAAATAAATTATATTTTTACCTAGACAAGTCAATGGTTCGTCTAAATGAAAAAAAAAAAAATATATATATATATATATATATATTCAATAAAATAATATATAAATACAAAACTATAAACAAGACAATTTTGAGATAAATTATTTTATTAGTATTTTTCCTAAATTAAATGATTGAAACATAAAATAATAAGAAAAACTATTATTTTGATTTTAATAGATTATGTTGTATTTTATGAGTTGTGTATCGAACAAATTTTATTGATATTTACCTTTTATACAAGTATCAAAATTTCTATCAGAAATAGGAATAGGTACCTACCTAATATTATACTGTTATGGACTTATATTTAATATATCCATTGATATACATAATTATTTTTATAATTATTAAAAATTGAGTAAGATATTTAAAATTCTCATATTAGTAAATATGTTAATGTATTTACAACAATATATCTGATATAGATATTTTTATTCAAATTACATATATATGGAAAATTAATTAATTAAAAAAAAAATATTGGAATATTATAAATATCTCAATACAGTTTCAATTATTTACTTTGGGCACACCAATGAGCCGTAGTCATTGTCTCTATTAAAAATAATGTATGTTGTTATAATATTCTTTATGCAATGTATTAATGAAAATAATTTTGTACGTAAATATACTATTTACTTATGTCAAAAACTGGAACATAAAACAATATTTTAGGTTATCATACTGTATATAATATTGGTTGTATATATACAGGTATATTTATCTATTATCAATTAAATATTAATTGAAAATCAGATTAAGGCCAAAGAAAATATTTTATCCAAGCGACACATTATGGTTATTTATAAATTTAATGTAAAATGTGTAAATATTTTTGTACCTATTAGAAATTTTAAAATAACAAAAAGTCTTACGATTATTATTAAGTTTAATTCATCTATATATTATTAAAATTAAAATATATATCGCCCTTTTATAACTTATAGTACTTTTAACCCAAATCTAATCTAAATTTTAGTTTTATCGTATCTATTGAAGCCAATATGACAAAAATATATTTATTCAGAAGAATAAACCAGATTTCTCAATAAATAATACAAATTAAATACGTTTTATTTTTGCAATTAGTGTATCATTTATAATTATTAAATAACATATTATAATTACATAAATATATCTAATGGATTATTTACCTTCAGATTTATGAAGAAATGTTAAGTATTTTCTAACTAGTACTAAAAAATATAAATATACCATAAAAAAATTACATAGTGTTTAACTAATATTATTTATATACAACCAATTTTATTATATCACATAGTTTCTGCCTGTGGATCGTGCGTAACATGATGATTAAAAGGATCTAATTTTGTAAGTCTTTTTTCCCTGTTATACTATAATAATTATTTTAAACATGTAAAAATAACCAATATTTTTTTAGCCATTTTTCCACGAAATTACAATATGTAAGTATATAATAATATTCATATAAGTTAGTATAAATATAGGTAGTTAATAGTTATAGGCGTTGAACATAATAGTTTCCTATACTTTTCGATTGTATAGATAAAAAATACACAAATAATATAATGTGCAGGTATTATTTGACTTACTATTATTTTGCCTAAGATCTTCTTTTTCTAAAATATTATAACTCATGAAATAATTTTATCAAATATTATTTAGGTTAATTTCAAATAATTTATTATTGTAAGTTATATTAATTACATTTATAGTTAAAGTTATAAAGAAATAATACAACAATTATTTTAAAATATAAATAAGATGAAACATTTAAAAAATTAATCAGACAATTATATCAAATAATAGTTTAGTACATTATAATCTATTACATTACATTATAGTGGAAATTAATTGTAGCAAGTGATGGAAGTCCTATCGGTATTAGAGTAGTATTTCCACATTTACTACCTGACGATACAGAGAAACAAATTGCCTTTGCTTCCAAAATATTCAATTATTCCAAAAAAAAAAAAAAAGTATTTACCACTTAATAAAGAAGCACATGCATTAGTTATTTTCAGTAAAATAATATATTATTTCTGAAAGAGAGTTTATTGTGAACAGTCCATAAAACGTAAGTAAAATATTAGATATGTTAGGTTACACGTTATATCAGAGAATTTACATTACAAAGCCAAAATATAATTAACGATATTTAATGACATCATATCCAATTTATCTATTTACATATCTTAAACTATTACCTTGAAGTCGTTTTCTTTCCAGTTCGGCTAAAAAAATTAATATCCAATACTGAAAAAATATCGTATACCTCTTACATTTTTTTATGAAAAAAAAATATAGGTAGGTATAGAAATCTTAACAGAAATTTTCATCAAATCCTATCAATATTTTTTAGATAATAATTATAATACATTTTTAATAAGTTAATTTTCCACTTTAGTTCCACTATAATACTTCGAAATCAAGGTAGAATCCTCTGTTTTTAAATAGTACTGATTTCATCCGGTGTTTAGACGTATTCAGCAATATTCTCTGATTTTAAATATATACTTTAAAGCAATAAGGTTAAAAAACGACAGATCTCACCTTCGAAAGATTTTAGAATAATAATAATAATAATAATAATAATAATAATAATAATAATAATAAAAATAATAATAATAATAATAACATAATTTATTGATTTTACCATCTAATTCTTCAAGTTCCTTTTTTTCTGAAAAATCGAATTTTTCACACAATTAACAGAAACAGATATTGTTAGATTCTATTTGTTAATAATATAATTGTATATATTTAAATATATAGATAATTAGAAAATATATATATATAGAAAATATATAAAAATATGGATATATTTAAAAATTGATAAGTGAATTATATGGTTCTTAATATGTGATAATAAATAAAATTTCAATTACATTCAACATTCCCTTTAAATAATAGTATCACTACCTGTATTACGTATAACTAATTTACCTTTCTTCTTTTTCTTCTCATAATAATCTAAACATTTTAAAAAATAAATAAAATAAGTATTATATGATTGTATTTTTATACAATTAGCAATAGTTATTATTATTTATACTCGTATGTTATAAAACCGTTTGTCTTAACTCGTATTTTGAAAAATACCTTTTGTTTTATTTCTAGTAAGTAGGTAATATATTATTTAATTTAATGTTCAATGTAATCAGAACTATAGCCAGGGTATGGCGAAACTGACCTAGGCCATAAGTGAAGGAAATTACTGAAATTTGGTACAATTTCTTTAGATAATTTCCCAATTTGTGGGCAAAATATTTACAAATGGCTCTTTTTTTTTTGTTTATTTAAGTTCTAAAGAAATTATTTTGTCGGGTGTACAATTATTACATCACCAAGAGCGTCACTGAACTTTGCTACGGCTCTGAATGTTTAATAAATAATTAATAATTATTGAATAAAATCTTGATGGTGAAAACCTGGCTGATAAGAGTAAAAATATTATTGGAAAATCAAACAGTCATAGCTGTGTTATATTTGGATAATAGGAGAATTTTCATTTTGTGTTGTATGAAGTACTCACTCTTGAGTTTCTTACGCTTTTTTATCTCTGAAAATTTTAAATAAAACGATTAATTAGATATTTAACCGTTCAGTAAGAATTTACCATAAGTAAAGTTCGCATAATGTATAAAATATATTATGATCATTGAAATATGTATTCATAAAATAACTTGTTAAATACATATTTTGTATCAATATATTATTGTATAATGTATGTAGTATAAATTATTTTACCATCATTGATGTTATTAATTCTGTTTACTGAATAAAATAAACAATATTTAAAAAAACATTATACGCATTAGGTCCTTTTAAAACTTCATACATGACAAATTTAAAAGCAGTAGGTTTTTTCCCAATAAATTGATATTGAACTTATTCGATAATGATTAAAATCTAGATCATATATCATATATATATTAAACCGATCATCGGATTCGCTGTAAAAAGGTGAGAATTAACTAAGTAAAAAGTTAAAATATAATAAATAATCTTAATTTTTTACTTTTAATTAGATCTGTGCCCCAAATCACAAAGTTTCCAGTTGAAATTAATTCCTAGCAATGATCGTTAGTACCATAGTAATCGATAAATAAATACAACTAAGTTAGGAATTTATAATATTATACTGAAGAACATTATACTTATAACAATGGTATTTCAAACTCTCTATAACCTCAAATTGATAGGGATCTGATTGCAGAAAATTTCATACCAGACATTCCCCCATAAAAATTACTAGGCATATTTGGTATAACTTTGCACGTGCACTCTCTAACGAATAATTAATGATATAAATAACTTACGTT
Organism: Pemphigus obesinymphae; assembly: GCA_025469235.1. Classification (NCBI taxonomy): domain Eukaryota; kingdom Metazoa; phylum Arthropoda; class Insecta; order Hemiptera; family Aphididae; genus Pemphigus; species Pemphigus obesinymphae. Next base: position 36,636 of record JAIPRL010002663.1, on the reverse strand, counting down.
CAGATATATCCCAATTATTTAATCCTGAAAATGCGTATTAAAATAATAATATATATGTAATTATGTTTTATATATGCAAATATTTTATAAAAAAATTTCAATAAAGTATTTTTAATGGATACTTAATATATTTAATTTAATTTTGTATATAGCGGGTCGAGGTTAAATTACATATAAATAAATCATTAAATATAAAGGTTGAAAATTGAAAAATAAAAATTTGGTGAATCAATTTTATTAGAAAGAAGATTTAAAAGGAATAAATGATTTACAAAGTGTCTCCGTTCAGTAAGGCTATGAAGATCCAGAGAAATAAGGATAGGTAAACAATCATAAGGAGGACAATTAAAACTGAGTTTATAAGCAACTATCTGATGGAATTATCTTTGACTTCATTCAAACATAGAGCAAGTGCAAGAAGAAGAATGTTCTCAAAGTACAATGTCATATTCTACGATTGATCGCACACATGAACAGTTCAGGGTTTTAAGTGAAGTTATTAATTGGAATTCCGTCAAAAATCGACGAATAACCCTAAGAAACTTTAAAACTTTGCCAAAAATATCTTCTATATGTTAATACGAAGATAATGTACAGATGAATGAAAACCCAAATTACGTACAGAGTTACGAGAGTCAGAGAAAGGGAAATTATTAATACAATAAGTTAAATTAATGGCTATTTGGAGACGAGAGAATGTCTTGACAGAACATATAGGAATATTGTGGGAAAATTCAAAAAACTCACCCCAAGCAACCAAAAGTTGAATGTCAGTCTGAAGCAAAAGGTAATCGAAAATATGATGCAGGGGAATAAATTCATATCATCGTCAAAAATTAAAAACTTAGCATGAAAACTTACGAAGCCAAGTAAATTAATAAATGAATAATAATATACAATATAATACTGTTAAAATGATTAATTTATTATTGTTTGGCTTTTAATTACAGTTAATATGGTAAAATGCTAGAATACAGTAAATAATTTCTAACATTGGTTTCAATTTAGTACATAAATTGCAAAACGATTTCATTATATAGCACATATATTACGGGAGTCGGTAGTCAAATGTACGAGGTATATCCAAAAAGTAAGATTACTTGTTCTCTGACGCTCAAAGGGAATTTTTCGACAAAATTGGTAACACTGCGTCACGAAGCATGACTTGGGAATTATATTGCATTATGGTTCACCTTTGTAGCTTAAAAATGGTCATTGGCAGTGCCACTTTGAAATAATGCTTTGATTCAGAGTTCCGCCACCTGCAATGTACGTGGAATAATCCGTTAGCTATTTACAAAGAGAAAAACACTATTTTAGATTTTTCAAGAGATCAAAACTATTTATAGAAGTGGTGTTATGAATAAAACGAATGCCTACAAATGATGTGAGTTCAAAGCCGATAGCACAAAAGTGTATAATGAATAAGTAAGTGGGTGACCATCAATTGTGACTGATGATATACGATGCAGAAGATTGAAGAAATGGTTCGAAACGTCCGTCAATTGACTTAGAACGATATAAACGCAGTTGTCTCTCAAATTTCTAGGTTTAGGTTCTTGACATCATATCAATAAATAGTTTTCGTTACTTAAAAACTCTAAAACAGTTCCTTTCCCTTCTTGAGTAGATTACGGATAACCCCATACACCTTGCAGGCGCGAAGCACTCATTTCAAAGGAGCAGTACCACGTCACTTTTTAAGTGAACTTCGTTGCAGTTTTTTCACCAATTCATGTCTCGTGACTAAGTATTGCTAACAATTCAGTTTTTAAATAATTATTTGATTATAATCAATAAAAATTGATATTGACATATGTAATAGCATAATTTTAATGTAAATTAATAATATATTTATATACAAGTATTGATTTATAGTTTTAAACTCTGAACAGAGTGAAGAATATAATGATTTTATAATAAAGATTCTTTTTATTATTGCTCTATGAACAATTTTTAAATCAGAGTTGAGAACGAGTTTTGGGGTATGTATGCTATATAGATATCGATAAAAAAATTTACAAGATGGTACTTTGAACATATCATATTTTTGAATTTTTCCAATAATTTTCACTAAACTTAAAGAAAAAGTAACATTTTCACGATATATTACCACATATACCGTATGAAAACTTATACAGAGTATACTCTATACATACATATACGATGTATATACATATTTATACTGTGTATGAATAGAATAAAACCCAAATCCACAAAAGTTTACTTTTTATTGTTAGAAAATACGTATTTCAGTAACAATGATACCATCTTTGTGCGAAATACAAACCTTTTTATACTGTGTATTCATCCTTATACGGTGAAACTACCTGTTTTTTTCAAGGTGAATGTGGGCATATAGGTTTCAATGTTTATTCAACATAAAAATTATAATGAAATATAATATAATTTGTCATGATGCATTTAAATAATGTAATTTAATCAACTTACTCTTTGCTTTCTTAAGTTTTTCGACTATAAATTTAAATTTAATAATATATATTAATTTCATTATGTATATAATTGTAAATCAGTCTCAAAAATTATTTAATAAATACTTAGAAATATCATTTGGTTTCATTTCCATATAATACAATGTATTTTTGTATTTTAAAGAGTGTTATATAGACAAATGTTTTTATGTCTCTATTTTCTTCTTAATAGTTCTATTTTTTAATGTTAAAATTGTTTTGAATCAATTTTTTATTCAACTTTAAAATAACTGTCACATTACCTAATCAATTATATCTACATGCTTAAATTTAAATTATAAACAAAATCGCATTTAAAATGGAAAAATACCCTAAAATTATGAAAAAAAAAAATTTAAAGTTGCTTTGATGTATGGACTGATTTTTTTAATATTGGTAAGCAATATATTCAGTAGTTAATGTAAAAGAGTGGAGGAGAACAGCATCCCCCATCTGATTCAGCTTATGTTTGGCGTTCCCTTTAAGTTAAATTAAAAAGTTCCAGTTTAAATTCTGGGGACGGTTCAAATATTTTTTTAATCATAAAAATTACGTGTAAAACATTAAAAGTATAGGTAACTCATAAAAGATAATGAATGATAAACCATGGTTTTAAATATTACTGTACTGACGAAAATAGGTCTCCTTTAATGTAGACTGAATTTTTATTTTTATTATTTCTATAATTTTATAAGTTTCATAATATTATTAAGTTTATTTTAAAATGATACATTATATTTTAGTGATATATATACCAAAAATTAAGGTGATAATATAGGTACATTTATTAAGAGGACTCTAAACACCTGATTTTTAAGGGGTTTTGTATAAGCAATTTTAATAAAATTTAAAAAGAAATAAAAATTTATCAGTTTAAATATATTTGAATATAATTTAGAGTAGGTAATTTAAAAATAGTCATGTATCAATATTATTTTCAATTATTATGTAACCACGATATTTGATTAAAAATATGTATATGCATTTTTCACTTTTATCAACTTGAGAATATTGTAGAAAGGTGAAACAGAAAATAAATTTTAAATAACAACACTTTCCAGCGACTAATGGAGCCAATTTTTGATATATGCATTTTTACACGTTTCACGGGATGTAAAAATATATAATATAAATAATGCAATAATTTAGTAGCCTATAATACATGTAAAAATACATATGTCAAAAATCGGCTCCATCAGTCGCTAGATAATGTTAGCTATAATTCGTTTTTCGTTCGGTATTTCCAACATATTTGTGAGTTGATAAAAATGGAAAATATTAATGCAAATTTTTCATTGAAATATTGCCGTTATTCTCTTAAGAGTATAATACAAATAGATCTAAATGTTTATTTGAAAGTTGAGATAGAATTTGTGGTTATGTACATTATATTAAAAAATTAAATAAAAAAAGTTTAGAAAATAGTATTTATTTATAAATTGTTTGCAAAATCTTTATTATAAAAAAAATATTTCCGTAAAAACCAAAAATGTATCATGTATAATAGTTATGTATTCATTTAATGCCAGTTTGATTTTTTTTTTTAGTAATCTTATTTAAGAGATTCTTAGTGCCTAAAAAATTTCAGAGAAAAATTGAATAAGATTTAATGGTTCAAGGGACATTTTTTTTTTGCATTAGCTTTAGTTCCCTCCGAAATTATTTTTCCTTAACCACTGAGTATATTCCTATACTACCTAGGTTATGTTAAATTTTCTTAAATGAGATTACTTCTTTTACCTAAAATGGAAAGGGTTTATCACATAGTTCCAACATACTTCAATACATAATAATTAAAGAATATATTTAAGTACCAAAACTTATATTTTAGTATACACTTGAAAAAAAAAATTAAATATAATTGTATAAAGTAGATAATATTTCATATGTTTTACTCGATTTTTTAAAACTTATTGTTTGAATTATCCTAATACCTAATTATTCTAAATACCCATCTTCCTCGACATACGAATAAAATAATTTCATTGCATTTTAAAACAATTAATATTCGTCATCTATAGACCTAAAATAATAATAATAGTTCCATATTAAATTAACAGTATCATACTTGTGAGTTTGTTCAAATCTTCAAGAGCTAAAGACATATAATAGAATAATATTATGTGGGTATACATAAATAATTTTTCTTATATAATGAACTTGTGATGTATAGATTAAATATAATTTTTTTATAAAATCGAATAAACATTATTAAGTTAAATTTAAAAAATGTTCGTTTTATTTAGGCATATTAAATTTTGAGATGAGTAGGACATTAAGATTAATGAGTAATCCATTGAACAATAAAATTTGTATGAAGCAAATACTAAAATTAATACTAATTAATACTTTTCCTTTAATATTATTTCCTTTTTTCGATTTCATAAATATCTGATAATTCAGTTCATTGGTAAATTAATGTTCTTTTATTTATAAACATTTAAAATATTATCTAGTTCATAATTATTTGCATACACATTTGTCTAGAGATCTGCCACATAATTTCTGTTGACCAACCTTAAAAAATAAACCATTATTATTTTTAATTTTGTTATTGAATAAAATTATTTATGCATATCATCATATATTTACATTTAAACTCTATCCTATATATACTAATTTGTTTTAATTCATGGACAAAATTAAGGAAAAGTGGACATTACTTATAAATTCTTTATTAATTATTATTATGACTTTAAAAATAACATGGATCTAATGGACCGGCTAAAAATTGGATCCCTATATTCCAATCATATTTTATCTCTAAATGTATACTATGATTCTACTTTTATATACAATATCAGGAATATAATTTTATCCAATATATTTTCAGTGTTATTTAATTAATAATTAATATATTATTGGCGACCATATTATGTTATAATTAAAGTTGTGTTGGTAACTACTTACCAATAATTATTTCACTTTCATTTAGCTTATCTGTAAAGACAATAAAGAATAGCTAATCGAGGATTATAATTTAATTTGAAAAAAAAAATTATATACCATAAAGGAAAAAATTATTTACACAAATAATCCAAACAAAATATTTTATTAAAAATAAAGCATTTAGACATTTTTTGTGAATTAATAATTTTCATTATTTAAAAAAATATAATGGACGTTCATGTATTAGGTACTTCAGCACATTTTTGGCCTATTTAGATACCCTTCTACCTTTCTACTTTCAGAACCCCCTACTTTATTACGTTAGCATATGTCCGACGACCCCTCTCTATTAAATACAAAATAAAATTTTTCAATTTTTCGAATTTAATATGAATTAATTAAAAATAAATGAAAAAATTGTATTACATATTTTGAATTTTATTTTACGTATTCTGCAGTAGTGGCTCGTGGGTGAAATATCTGGTGGTGCATAACCAAAAAATACTACTGATTAATAACAAATATATTAACAATATTATAATACGTCATTTTCTCTTAAATGTCGATATAATAGGAGGTACGTACTGTAATAACGAACGTGATGTCATTCATTTTTTTTTATTACTGCTGAGTTCAGCATAGTTCTTTAAAGATTTCTTCTAGATGAATTTATCTATATTTTTATATAATTCCTCTATTTCCTCATTACTACTATTTGTTATCAGCATGTATATTTATACTATTATCGTATATCTCTTGGTTTCGTCTGCTATTTGACAAATAGCCTTTAACTTTCCTTCCCAGGGCTTTAATTACTATGATTCCTACTCCTCCTACACCAGGTTTCTTCTCAAACACACCTGCATATATTAACCTAGATTATACGCTCCAGAAGTCTCCCGACTTTGGTCATCTCATTTATGATATTCCAAGAATATCGATTTTCATCCTGTCCATTTCCATTTTTAGATTCTCTAACTTTCCACATTATAGTAACTTTCTTAGGTTCCAAGATCCTATGTGTTTATACTCTTTAACATTTCTTTCCTCTCTCGTAGTCCTTACCCGGAGATTCTAACGTGGTAATATTTTACCTCCAGAAGTTTTTACTAAAGAAGATATCATGTTGCTTATACTTAGGATTTTAATACGATGGTTTCCCGTTACCTTCTGTATCGTAGTAATATCTCTTATTTCTGAGGGATGCTATTCAAGTATAAATACATTTACATACTACTACTAGGTCCAATTAGTCACCTCTTACGGCAGGCATGGACTACCGAGGGCGTATTTTAGTCCCCACCCCCAAAGATAAGGACGTTGTACCAACGATTTTCAGTTGTAAAAATATGATAATGGTAAAGAAATTAAATGGGAAAAATATATTTCAAGATTAAATTGTCAATTATAAAATGTATAGAGGATAACATTTGGAAAATGGCGTGAATTGAAATATTAAAAAAGTTTTTTGTACACATTTGTTTATTAATTTAATATTTAAGACATTTTAAAACCTCAATGAGATTGTTTATGAAATATTATCGTCTTTACAAATTGTATAACAGATGGTATTAACTTCAAAAACACATAAAATTTATTTTGTTCATTTTACGTAAATACAATTTTGCTGTAATTACACAACAGCAAAAAGTGATACTGAAAATGGCCTATTTATAAAAAAAATCCTTTTATAATGCATTTAAGTAAATATTTTGCAATTGGTAGATTTTTAAATCTTGAAATGTGTTTAACATTTTCTTTATAGAATCACTCAAAATATATATGTGTGACATCATCTTGAGACTCATTGATTCATTTTAGTTTACCATCTTTTTAATACCACAGATCTATAAATGTTCTTGAGTTCATAAAAGTAAAATATAAAATTATAACCTATGCTTATTTAATTATTCTTAGTCCAATATGTAATTTTGATTTGACTGTAATTCTATTTGGCAATCGACCAGTTGAATATTTGAGTAATATGGAATTATGCAGTAAATTGTATAGTATCTACTCGTATTCAACGTATTCAGAACAACAGATTTCTTGCTCCCCAATGCCGACTTTTATTTTGATTCCTCTATCCACAATAGTTTACATGTACATACTTTAATCTAATTAAATATTTCTCCGTTTTCTTTCATTCTACAAAAAATTATTTGTATTTTAAGTTTCCATTGATGTAGACATAACCATGTCATGTAAAAGTAAAATAATTCATTTATGTTCTCTTTTCGCACTTACAGTACAATGATACATATTCTAATTAATAAGTTATTCTTGATCAATTTTTTGTTTTAAATTTAAAATATATAGGGCCGATTAAGACATTTATTAATAAAATACATGTATAATACATACCAATTTAAATAAAACTACTAATATAATTTATAACCTTACCCACACAACTTGTATTATCATCTGCAAAGCAATAATATATAAATATAAAAAAAAATATATCTATATTGTAAAAATAATACATAAAAAAGTATATGTTCCGAGAATATTTAAAAAAAACTATAAGTAACAACTAATTTTTATTTATAATAGTTTTCTAAATACTCTTGAGACATATTATTTTTTATAATGTATATTTTTTTTTTTTTATAAGAGTATACATACACTAATGTAGGTATAAGTATATACATGATACCTAACCTAAGTAATAGGGTATACAGGCTATTTTTTTTAATACCACAACTGTGTTTCTACGATAATATTATATAAAGCTAAACCATATGTTAGATGGTATAAATCTTCTTAACGGTTTTCGATTATTTATTAACGTTAATTGTTGTTAGTGGATGTCACGGTAACCGTTGTTTATTATGAATAAGTAATTACGTTAATTATTTTATTTATCTTATGAAATATTATATATTATTAACCACAAAGATATTGCTAAAATATATTTTTAAAATAAGATTTACTTACATTTATTACACCAACTAAGTATATTTGCATTTTCTGTTTAATAAAAGGGAATTTTTATTATTTTACTTATATATTTATTTAGATGTATATTATTTATATGTATATAGAGGTTGGTTGAACTGAAAATTTAGATATTGAATCAGAATTTAACTATGAAGATTAAAGGCTAACCCAAAATATTAGTTTAGTGTTGAGTTCGTAATCAAACTCATAAATTTTGGTGTCAAACTCGAACTCGAGATATTTTACTGTAGGATATATAGAATTAGATTTTACTGTAACCATTGACTCAATCCTAGACATATTATACGGAAGAGTATTCTAGGATATTAGGATATTAGGGTACAAGGAATACCAAGATATCTAAATTGACATGTTTGAATTGGTTGATATATTTAATAAATAATAATGAACATTAATTATATTATTTAAAATAGACATGTTCATATTTACTTTTGTTATGGGACATTTTAATTTTTAGTTAGTCAATAGCAGTTACAACAATCAGTTATTTATGTTATTATTTATTTAATGTATATTTATCTCTATATATATACTTTTTTTCATTCTCTTTTTTCCTTAACTCTGATTCTAACCAGGTCCGGTTTGCACTTTCACATATAAGGGGAGAAGACGATGGTTTAGATAGCATAGTTACCAAATTACGGAACTTCTTTGGTAATTATGGTACCAGATTCCAGTCGCCACCAGTGAGAGAAACCTCATTGGTTTCCCCATTTACTAACTGGGAGTCAAACCAGGGACCTCGTATGCCGAAACATGTTTTTCGACCACTCAACCGTAGTCGACCCCTATGTATATTATAACTATATAGTTTAAATTACAAAACAGTATACAGTTAACTAAAAGTGATTATTGGTATTAAGAAAACTTTAGACTACAGACAATAATTTGTAAGTAGGTATACAAAAATAATCGTTTTTTTTTTTTTTATTATTTTCTTTCTATTATACTACTTCATTATCTTTTATACTAGCATGTGATATTGGAAATCAGAATTTAATACAGCTGACAAATGGACTACACTAATGGAGGACACAAAATATTTTACCAGATTTATCATTATGAGTGTCTACGAAACACGATGTACTGAATAAAATCCTGAAAACGTAGTTTCATTAATGGCGAGTAACTCAAAACAGTAAGTTGTAATAAATAATTCATATTATATTAATACAATTACAAAAATGTTGTTTTGTGAAGAAGAAAAGAGAACAAAAATAAGTCATCAGTGAGCACCGAATGTAGTATTGCTCGCGAAATTCGGAAAGTTCGAGGTTCCAGCACTCGTTTTCGAGGCTGGTTAATCACCGGGTTAAGAAGAGGAAAAATTAAAAACCGTACCGAGGAAAATTCATATGCTATTAATAATTATTTTATATAATGTTATGTTATTAATGAAGTAGAATAAACAATGTGCCCGACTTTTAAAACATATGTACTTCTGTGGATAAATCCGGGGGCCGGTGGCGATTGAATACTGGAAAAAAATGGTCACAATTTCATGTCAAATGTTGATCAATGGCTTTTAGTAAGTGTCTATTTAGTTCTATTAGAAGCAATAATTTATGATATAAATATTCTCAATCAAAGTTTACCTATTTGACCACCGATTCATAAGAAATATATTCATTTTTTTAAACTTATTTCTGGTAGTGTTTACTCTTCCTCCTTCCTAGTTTAATGAACTTCAAGGTACTTGCTCATTTCTTTCCATATCCAGTTTATATCCACTAAAAATTTACTAAATGAGCATATAATTCAGTAGGTAAGGACTGCTAATTATGACTCATCATTTTTGTATCTATCGTTTTATGTATTTTTATCTTTTCATAATCCAAATTTATTTTATTTATTACTACTGTAATATGTTGTAATCTTGAATTCCTTATTTATTATAATTACAACTTTTTAATAATAAAAACAAATAATAATTGTTTTAAGTTCATTATGTACACTTACTCTCAACATTATCAACTATTATATAAAATCATAAAAAAAAAAATGTGTATTTATCAACTTAGTAATTTATTAATGTAAATATTAGCAAATATTTAATGAATTAAATTAAACTAGTTCAAATAAAATAGAAACTTGGAGAAAAATCAGGGATAGACATTAATTAAGAGTAGGGACAGCTTCCGTTAGATAAACTTTTTTTAAATCATTTTTGGTGTCCATTGTAGTTTTTATAAAAATACTATAAACTATATTAAAATTATTTTAGTAATTTCCTTGGTTAATTCAAAATATTATGATTCATAATATAAGTAAAAAAATTGTCATAACTTACTTTCAACTGTATGAAGAAACTTGAAATAATTACGAAGAGTATCTAAATAAAATAAATATTTCCGAATATTTTATATGGTATATTAACAATCAAATAATATTATATTGTTATATTGTTTAAATTAATCATGTAACAGCCCAACCAGTCGACAATACCTATCCATAAATAGGAAGGTATAGTAAAAACTAGTAAAATAACGTTATACGACATATAGTAATGGTTCGTGTAGGCAAAGCCAGAAACCCACTAAATACATAATAGAAGAAAAACGGCAAAGAGGTGACTCAACCCGCCATACACCGGTAGCGCGCTCTAGTACAGGATCAATGAAAGAAGATCGAGGAACGACGACAGAAACTCGACAATAGAGCTCGAGGATTTCACAACCAATTGAGGTCAACGTTTTTGAACGTAGAGAAAAGGGACAAAGAATAATCAAAGGGCCACGGAAAAGCGCGGAAAACATTTATAAAAGCACCGGGTATACAATATATCACGATCAAGATGATTAGACGAATAGATAGAGAACATATACACAAAGAAGTACCTACAGTAAAAATGACCGGACTGCATGGCACATACCTTACCATAATGTGATAAATATCGGTCGATTCGGTACCTTTTTTTTTTTACCAACATCCCGTCGATTCTTGAATTTACAAATGCCACCTCCACCAAACTCCAACAGTCGATCACTTCGTCTCCCTTTCCACACATCAAGTCAATCTCAACCCGCCCCGGCCTACTCAACGGCCACAAAAGAAACCGTCCTCTCAATTTCTAAAATTCAAAAACCTTAAATTCACCCCCTCACCCCCTCGCAACTCCTTAAACATCCGACCCTCTGGAAGAAGTACAAGCTTGAGACAGAGTACCCCCTCCCCCCACAAAGCAAGCAAGCAAGTACCATTTTTACCTTCTTGAACTCCTCTTACCTAAAGAGATTCGAAAAGGATAAAATATATAAAGTGTGGGTGATACATTCGTAATCTGAACGGTTTACTGGAAAACGATCGTTCGAACAATCATTCCGGTCCGAACTATCTACCTTACATTCTCACCGACCGCCACTTCTAATAAGTTATACCTAACCTTCCAATCCCAAAGGTCAATGCTTCTAATAAGTTGTAACTAACCATCCTTTCAGACCGGTACTTATAATAATATATGTCATTTCTCCTGGTATCCAAACAATCATCGGCGATCCAACCACTGTCGGGCGGTTCGAGGCGAGATACCCGGACACCCTCAACCCGACCACCCGATCCAACCTTCCAACGAAACCAGCTGCTGGGACTGTACAACGGACGATGCCGGCCGCCTGTAAGACCGTCACCCGGCCACCCGTCCCGGGAACCAACCGACCGGAGCCATCTGCAGATCTGATTAGGTCGCGCCGGTAACACGGACCAACCATTCGCACTTCGGACTGGTGTTCTAGTCACGGATTGCGGAACGTGAGGACGACGTAACGACCAACCGACATCGGCAACTCGGATTCTGGTGATGGTAATTATGTGATTATTACTTTCTCGTATATTAACTCCCACTTGGGACTATCATTCTAACATAAACTGTATAACTTGTAATTCCCTGACGGAAGAACACGCATTACCCGAAACCTGTCGGAAGACACCCCTCCCGGGTGGTAGGCTTGGGCGACCCGCTTTTCATGAGTAGGGTTATAGGAAACATCCCTCCTGGACGTGGGGCTCTAGGGATCATTATGTATCTACTCCTGGTAAATCCCTGGTAAATATTGTATATATATTATATAAGTTGCATTTAAAAGAGAACATAAATAAACAGCATTGGTAATTTAACCCGTCTTATCTATAACGGACAGACCCGGAATCAACGACAATTCCCGGACCGCTACAATTATAAGTAATGCCTATGCTTATATAAACATATAAATTGTGAATAAATAACAAAACATCTGTGATTGAGTATTAGAAACTTATTATATTGCATTTGAAATTTTCAACAAATTTTTTTATCTAATTATATATAAATAAACTTACCGTGAAAATTTGTCAAATCTCCTTCATCTAAAATTAAAACAAAAGCATAAAATAAATTTCTGTGTTAAATTTATTTTTTTTAACTGTAATAATTATAATCAAATATTCATTGATCATTTTAAATATTTTCGATTAATATACATATTACCTCATACTATGAGTTTACTACCTCATACTTAAAAATGTTAGTTGGTATAAAATTATAGCGACATTCGAAATTCAATCGAAAATTAATTGTATACAATATTCAATAACGCATTGAAATTTAAATATTATCAAGTTTACATTACTTACAATTATTAACAGATTTCCAAATAAATTTTGTTGTCAAGCCTGGTTACAAAATATATTATTTTAGGCTAATATTGGTTAATTACATTATGTTCCTCGATAATATTATTAATTGCAAAAAAAGTAAACAAATAATTATCATCAGAAATATATTTTTAAAATCTATTTCAAATCAAATATTTTTTATTCTTTCGTAAATAAAATTATGTATATTGTTAATATTATAAACAATTTTATAATTATTAACTTCTTAATTTTAATAGGTTTCTTACCCAATACTATATCAGATTCATCTATCCTCTCTGTTGTAACATATAAAACTAAAAATTAACAATTGAGACCAAGGCTGTACAATGGTGAGTTTTTTTGTTATAAACTATTTTTCAATCAACTTTAATATAACTATAGAGTACCTTTATGACATTTTGTATGTACTACAGTCGAAATTAATAATTTAGCATTGCATACACTTTCTAGACTTTTTATTAAATACTGTATGGTTTTTGGTAAAGCTTTAGGACAACGAATGGTTCGATTAACCTACGCGCCATTATCAAGGCTCCCTCGCGGCCTGTTTTGACGATAGCTCCAGTATCGTACATCAATTTAATATTTTCATTGGCACATTCGAATTTCACGTCTTTTTATTTTTTATTTATTTAATTATAACCTATTATTCTGTGATATATCATATTATCACAAATCTGTATTTACACACACATATAGTTGGATATTATCTCTCAAAGAAATATGTATTGTTCTGCGTTTTGTGCTCCGTTATCTTCATTACTTCTTGTGTAATGTAATTGTGATACAAACGAGGACAATAATAATATTGCACAACAAAACCAAAATAGAGGTAATGCAGCAAGAGTACATTATATATAACAATTTTTTTACTAAAAATATTTTTCAAATATAAAATTAACATAAAAACCACGTTATGTAATTCAAATTATTATTTTTGTGAAATTTATAAGAATATCACATAAATTTATTTTTTAAACATTTTTTTAATTTGATAAACATAGTATTATTAAATGAGTTAATATTTATAGAATATTAGGTATAAAAGTATAATAAAGAATAATATCACATAATTTACTTTCAGTCTTAAAAATTATGAATATTAAAATTATATATTATAGATGAGGAGATCTTTTAGATATTAACAACATGCATTTAAATTTAATCAGAACAGTTTGAACCTTACATCGGTTTCAATAATTGTTTTGTTTTTGCTAGGTAATATTTTAATTTTGTTTCATTGATGAGAGAGCGCTGTTGATGTTCTAAAGTCATAAACTTTTATCCAGTTTAAATTTTCTGTTTGAATTTGTAATAAGTTTTCTTCGTATTCAGTTATTTTCATATCTAAGATTTTTCAGTCAAATTTGTTATTATTATTATTTTTTTTTGGGGGAATCTAATAAATAAAATCAAGTTAATAATAAATATAAACAGTAACAAAGCCTTAATGAAAAAGAAGACTCACAAAGTCAATTTGCAGGTACGGTACGTATACAGGGTACTGTCCTTTTAGGCACAGCTATAGTCCGTGTGAGGGACAATAATGGGATACTTCAGTATATCCGTATACTATTAGACAGTGGGTCACAAGTTTCTGCCATTACATCTAATTGCGTCGCTCGACTAAGTCTTGATCGCCATAAGTGTCATATACATATAGTAGGGTTAGCGCAAAGTCCAGTTAATGAGGTTCAGGGTGCAACTTCTTGTTCATTTATACCACACCATGCGGTAACTTCAACATTCACATGTGTCGAATTAATTATTCTACCTCGTATAACAGCCGCTATGCCTACTATATCATTACCAACAAGTGTGCGCCAACAATATTAATATTAAATGCTAGCCGATCCACAATTCGATATACCCGCTCCGGTAGATATGCTCATAGGTGATGACGTATTCACGTATGTTGTTTGTTCAAAAGGTGAAATCATACACACAAAAGATTTGCCATCGGCATTAGAGACTTTACTTGGCTGGGTTTTTGTTGGCACGTTGTGTGAGTTCTATGATCGTCCACTTTCATTAACATCACTATCAGTGTCTTTAGCACCTATTTTGGAGAATTTATTGCGGCAGTTTTGGAAAGTTGAAGAACCAACACATTACTCCATTCCTACTACGGAAAATCAAAAGTGTGAAAGAGGGTTTTGGAAAACTACAACTCGAGATGAATCAGGAGGGTTCTATGTGGCATTTCCTTTTCGTGATGTTGTTCATACTTCAGAAAAACGACCCTTTAAAGATAATAGGTCCACTGAGGATTGCAATTTAAATCGTCATAACCTTGGTGATTCTCGTAGGAACGCTTTGAAGCGATTGTATAACTTGAAATCACGACTTATCAAGGATTTATTGTATAATTGTATGATGCTTATCGAAAATTTATAAAGGACTACATATCGCTTGGACACATACAAATTGCCACCAGTCCTGGAAGGTATTTCATACCCCATCATGCATTTATGAAAAAAGATGGAGAGGTTTCCAAACTGTGTGTTGTATTTGATGTTTCCTCATATTCCTCATCTGGTGCATCACTGAACGATGTTTTATGGGTAGGCCCCAAACTACAAACCGATATAAGTGATATTTGTTATGATGCCGTTTTTCGAAATTTGTCTTTACTGTAGATATAGCCAAAATGTACAGACAGATATTGGCTCGTCCAGAAGATTGTGCTTATCAACATATTTTCTGGCGACACTCACCTGAATATGAAGTACAAGAATATGAATTACTTACAGACACCTATGGGGTGAGTGCAACTCCATATCTAGCTATAAGATATCTCCATGAATTAGACTCCAATTTCGAACATTGTTTTCCCGCTGCTAAGGGAATCATGACTAACGGTACATATGTCGATGATATTATTGCCGGTACCGATAGTAAAGGAGAACTAGAGTTCAAGAACACATCATCGGACTGCTAGTGTCAGCAGTATGTGTACTCAAAAATGGGCTATCAATAGCAGTCAAGTCTTAGACTGTATTCCCTCTGATGATCGTGCCCAAGTCCAGCATTTGATCTGGAAAATATGCCATCGATCAAGGTACTTGGTCTACACTGGAATCCTTATGCTGATGCCTTCGATTATCACACCAATAGTCAAGACACCAAATTGACAAAATGTGGCATTCTGACAACTATTGCGCGATTGTTCGACTCCATTGGAGCATTGGGACCTATGCTTTTATGGGCTAAGTCTTTTATGCAACAGTTATGGCTTGATAAACTTGAGTGGGACACTATATTATTTCTTCATCTACGTGTTTCGTGGGATCAATTCATTTTAGACTGCCAGCATTTTCACATATTGCTCTATCCCGCTATATTGACGTTCGTATTTATAAAGAGATACAGCTATTAGGATTTGGCAAAGCGTTCACAAGTAGAATATGCCACCACATCAAATTGCCGACATAAGGCGCAACATACAAAACTGATTATGGGCAAATTTCCAGTATCACGTGTTCAATTTCAATGTCCATTCTTACATATCGGAATGAATTATAGTGGTCCATTTTTTATTAAGGAAAGCCGCCGGCGGAACTCTAAAACTGTTAAAGTCTACTTAGCACTATTTATTTGCATGGCTATTAAGGCTGTTCATATTGATATCATTTCGAAATTAACTTCAGACGCCTTTCAAGCTACATTAGACCGATTCGTAGCTTGGCAAGGAATACCGCCTGATCTATATTCAGATTGTGGTACCAATTATGTGGGAGCCGCTTGACAATTAAAGCTATTATTAAATGATGAGTTAATGCAGAACTAAGTATCCAGTCATGTATCGTTCAATTAACATTTTAATCCTCCTGCAGCACCACACTTCGGGGGGTTGTGGGAAGCAGTAATAAAAAGTGTGAAGTTCCACTTGAAGCGTGTAATTGGTACTCAGATACTTACTTACGAGGAGTTTCTAACATTAGCTATTCGAGTTGAAGGCATTTTAAATACAACCCGCATGATCTGATTGCATTAACACCGGGTCATTTTTTAACAGGACAACCATTAAATGCTATTCCTGAAATGGAGGTATTACACATTTCAATTAATCGACTGACATGATGGGAATTAATCAAATATTGTCATCAAGATTTCTGGAAGCGCTAGATAAAGGAATACTTGACCACCCTTCAAGGCCGCTAGAAAAGGTTCAACAAAGACGTACACTTAAAAATTGATGATTTAGTCATTGTAGAAGCTCCCAATTGTGGTCCATTCTCCTGGCGTTAAGGTCGAATAACAGCTCTACAGCCAGGTTCTAAACAAGTAGTCAGAGTGGTGACAGTTCGAACTCAAGATGGGAGTTTCAAACGTCCAATCGTTAAGTTAGTGAAACTACCAATTGAAGATTAACTCGGATTACCCAAATTTCTTTATCCTTCTTGTATCATACCTATTTTTCCCATATCCCTATTTTAAAACTTTTCCTTTATTCTCTGATATAAAGAAAAGAAAACATTGTTATTTTAATTTTATTATTGTATTATGTATTATCATTCTATTTGTAAATATTCTGATCATTCCGGACGAGAAGTACTTCATCAACCATTCTTGGAAGTTAACCATGTGCCTTCCAACGGGGGGAGAAATGTTTGGTACCAGCTGGTTTTTTGAAAGACCGCGCCGCCCGCACAATATAAAACGTCCTTGTACGTTCACCGTTGTGTGTTATCATCGCCACCACTACCGCATGGTCCGTGGTTGTGTGTGTGTGTGTGATACGTTCGCGCCGCCGCCACGACCGGCAGTAGTCGTTATTGTTTTTCGTACGTTCGACGACTTTCGCTACCGACATAATGTAATTACGTCCGTCTTGTCACGTTTATGCCCGCGTTAACGTCGTAAAAGTTTCATAATACTATTCGGTAAATAATATTATGCGTCCAAGTCGGAACCGGACGTTTCGGCGTGGCCATTTCGGCGTATAGGACATTTCGGTGTATAGGCCATTTCGGCGTATAGGCCATTTCGGCGTATAGGCCATTTAAGTGTGATATCCATTTTTAATTCCTTCATTGTCCATTTTCTTCCAAAATATATAAAAATAACAATTCAAAAAAAAAATTTATTTTAATATTATTTTAGAAATTTAGTATATTTATTATTTATCAATATTAAATTTTCAAGTAAGTATATTAGATTTATGACGAATTATTTGGGAAGAATAAATAATTTATTAATAAATATGAAAAAAATATTTGGGATAAACACGATGTATATTGTGTATGATATACGATGTATATTATATATGTATAGGTACCTATATATAATTTGACCAATGTGGGTAATGGGTATATTATCAATACATTTATCGAGTAGGTACGTATGTCGTATACTATTAGTTAGTAGTCGCGTACTGTCCGTTCTGTACACTAGTTACTATGGAAACTTTTCGCGGTCGAGACATTTTTGTCCACGAGGGACATATGTATATTTTTGACGCGTTTAATAGTGATAAATCAAAAAAGTTTTGGCGATGTCGGTACAAAGATACCTGTAAAGCAAGAATTCACACATCAGTTGTAACATCTGAAGTAACTATAATTTTTATTCTTTTATTATAATATTTGATTATATAATTTATTTTAATATTATTAGGTTTTAAAACACATACATGAGCATTCAAGTCATGACTCTGAAGCAGCAAAAATTGAAGCTAATTTCGCTGTAACAAAAATGAAAAAACGAGCACGTGAAACATTAGAGCCAACATCGAGTGTTATAAATGAATGTACGAGTAGACTTTCACAAGCAGCAAAAGTAAATTTTAACATTTTTATAGAAATTATTTGAATTTAAATGTATTTTTTAATTATATTTAGGGTGCTTTGGTAGCAGATGGAGCGCTGAAAAAGCAAATACGACGTACACGACGTGAAATTCAAGCTGCTCCAGATACGCCAAAAGATTTGATATCTTTAATTATTCCGGCAAATTATAAGTTGTATTCACCATCTGAAGGTATCAGTGAAAAAATTTTATTATATGATAGTGGGTTTGAAGATAATCGAATTTTAATATTTGGCCGTCCTCGAAGTTTAAATATATTACACGATTCGACTAATTGGTATGTAGATGGCACATTTAAAGTAGCTCCCCATTTATTTTCCCAAGTATATGTAATATTGGCTAAATACCTGGATGGTGTTCATCCATTAATATATGCACTTTTACCAAACAAAACAAATGAAACTTATGAACGGTTATTTAAAATGCTTCTTGATCTAAAACCTGGGTTAAGACCAGCTTCGACCTTCGATCGAAGGTATTGATATAAATTGAAATTTTAAACGCCGTTATTATTATTTATTAATCAATAATTAAAATAAACTATTAGGAAAATTAAATAATTAGTATTTACTAAAACAGTAAAATATAGTAATAACGCAAAAATATACTTCACGCCGAAAAGGCTTCTACGCCGAAATGACTTCACGCCGAAACGGCCACGCCGAAATGTCCTAGACCGGGATCATCTACAGAGATCTAAATAGACCGTGTCCAATATCGAGTTAATTGAATAAAAAGTTGCAGGCTGACATTTTGTTTTTATTGTATTCTTCATTTTTATTTTTTACTACCTTCCTGTACTATGTATTTTTGTCTTTCTTTTTGCTGTAAATTTTACAACAATGTGACTGGATTCGAACCTTTAACCATTGATTACCTAACAATTTTTGTACTCACGCTTAACCGACTGAGTTACGCTATAACTAACTATAACTTCCCTATAATATGTTGAAAAATCCGAAATTATGAAGAATAAAAACTTATGTAAAAATTAAAAAAAAAAAATAAAGGCATAAAATGACGTTAAGAATAGATCAAATTTTCCTCTTTTTTTGAATGGTTCATTCAACTTCTTACGACTGTTTACAACGAACTGTATTTGAATTACGAAAAAAGTTTTTAATCATATTTTAATCTACTGTTGCGTCCTTTTAAAAAGATTTTTAAAGCCCCAACAAAACAGACCGTCCCAGGCGCCGCTTCATGTCGCTTCACGTACAACTGGTAATTTTATTACTATAGTATATAATCAGGCCCGTCGCTAGATATTTTCAGCCCTAAAGCGAAAATTTTAATGCCGCCTTTATAAAAAAATAAATAAGCAGAAAAAAAAGGTCATACATTTTTTTTATTATTATAATTTCGGTTTCCAATAATTTTTAATTAATATATTTTATCAAAATTTACAAGTATAATATAATAATTAGCAATCTCTTTTACCATTAAAATAAATAATATAAAAAGTATAGGCCTAAATGAATAATGAATAATTAGCAAGAAATCAAAGAATAGAATTATAATAAGTATTAAAAAAAATCAAACAAAAATGGGTTTATGGTAACTATATAGTGAACTGTATATTTTACAACAATAATAAATAATAATAAAATAAATAACATAAATTACAATAAAAAATAAATATACCTATCTAATATTTGTTTAAAAAAAAAGGACTGGGAAACGGCCGCGCACGGGAACCCTTACAACTATATGGTTTTTTTATGGTAAACAATAATT